>JASPKZ010009064.1:0-126827 GCA_030220185.1 Diploptera punctata
CGAGGTGTAAGATTTATTGTATTGATTACTTCATATACGTTTCCAAACTCAGGGATCCTGTTCTAAGCTTGGTTGGATATTAGTATAATTTGAAGAAGAATAAGAAACATTAATAACAAATAAGAGTATAAATATATGAAAATTGAATAAACGTATGAAAATACTTACGTTGAACTTGCACTTTAACAGTGGTTCTAACAGTCTTAAGGTTCCGTGCAGACACCAGGCATGTGTATTCCCCCGAGTCACTGGAACTCACTCTACTTATGGCCAGTGTAGAGTTTGATGAACAGATAACAGACTGTGACAAGCAGCGATTTACCAAAACATCAGGTTTCTGCAAAATATGAATCATAATGCTATTTTTTTGGCCATTAGATATCAGATTGTCATCACATTGAACTTGTTAGTTCTCTACATTTAGCCCTTTCGGATGCGGTTCCAAAGATCCGGAAGAATATCAGCTATGATTTTTTATGAACAAAAATCGAGGAGTTGCGACTTCTTGCTGTTAGTTCCGCGTTAAAGAGATGTATGGAAATATCAAAGAAAAAATCCTCAAACACGCAGAGAGATCTCTACACTGTGAAATTAAAATACATGGATTACATTACTCATTTGGGAGGTAGTTAATTCTTATCAAACTTTTTCAATATAACGAGTACAAAACATTGAATTGGGGGATGTGTTAATCCAGTGGACTCTGATCACCAGCTCGCCTCTGGTTCCATGATCCGCGATTACAAACCCTGCTGGGATCAGATTTTTTCAGGACATAAAAATCCTCAGCATGGGTTCCTTTGGTAATGCAATACAACCGTGGGTCACGTATCTTAGGTTTAAGGGTCAATTTGGCCAACAGAGGTAACTGTATTACGCCAGTTTAAGCTATGCATTATACACGGGGAAAACTGGCGTAATGCAGTTACCTCTGTTGGCAAAATCGACCCTTAAGGCACGTGAAAATCCTCTAGTCTTAAAAAATGACCACTGAGCAAATTTGCTGCCCTCTTATGCCCTTATTTGAATTGCAAAGTTAATGATCTAAAGCTTTTCGTTAAATGAAATATTATCAACTACCGAAGCGCACTCTGTCAACCTGTGGTTATGATTTCCCGCATGGTGCGACAGGCCTAGTGTGTCCGTGGCCTATCAGCCACGTATAAAAATATCTAGTTGATACCCGTCTACCATCTAATTTCATCTAAGAAGTATGATTGAAATATCCGTATATATAGAGGAAACTTACCGATTTCTCAGGGAAATTCCATTGTATTTGAAAATGAGTCGATTGGGAGGTCTCACAAACCAATCTCAGTTCGTCATCAACATGAATAAATACTTCTTTCACAACCTTTGACATTCTTTTTATTGTTGGTGAAACAAGGTATGTTACTGGATTTGTACCTGAAATCGAATAAAATAAATAATTATTATAAAATATGTTTATATTAAAACAATTAGATTACATTAAGTTTCCTTAAAAATAAAGCACAGCATGATCTTTTCTAGAAATTATAGTATTTGTGGTATTAGTCGTTCAAAATATCTCTGCAGGCGGAAGAATTGCGAAGCTTTCTTTGTTGCTACACGTGACGTCATCTAAGGCAGTGTTCACTGTCAGCGTCCCACGTCCCGTCCCCCTCTGCGCTCATAGATAGCAGCGTCACGTGGTCTATTCCTGCATAAACACGACTGCAGTGCCCTCCGTCAACAACTGCGCTTACTCCTTGAACGAGTAATACTATAGATCATATAGGGGATATATACATAGTGTTCTTACAAAAGCAGACCTTTCACTGCAAACTCAGCATTCTACACTCTTTCCTTAACTCAGCCTTCCTTTTTTTTATCCGCATACAATCCTTTATTTTAATATTGTTTATCATCTGATGTATTTTTCTACCTCAAACCTTCTTTTCGTTGACCATTCCTTCTAGGGCATCCGTCAGCAGGTAGTTTCTTCTTAGTCAGTGGCTAATCCAATTTCTTTTTCTCTTCTTTATGAATATAACATTGTTCTTCCTTCAATCATTCTGTCTAGCACATCTTTATTTTTTATTTATCCGTCCATTTTATACGCTCCTCCTTCTCCATATCCACATCTCAAAAGCTTCCAGTCACGTTTTCTCATATCATCGTAATCTCCAATTCTCTACACCATACAATGCTACACTCCACACAATCACTTCACTAGCCTCTTATGGTAATTATTTTGCCAAAGATCCGCAGAAAATGCTTCTCTTCTTGTTAAAATATTCTTTTGCCATTGCTATCCTCTGCTTTACTTCCTGACAGCAGTTCATGTTACTACTATAGTACAACCCAAGTATTTGAAGCTCTCTACTTGCTCAATGGCCTCATCTTTAATCCTCATGTCTATCTTCCTTGGTTTATTCCTATAATCGTGGCCTTCTTCTTAATTATATCTATATTTATCTTCACCCGAAAATCCTCGCATCTGCTATTTAGCTCCATCAGCATTTCCTCTGTATGATTGCATCTTCTGCTTGCAAAGGCATATCATCAGAAAATCTTATGCACTGCAGATACATATTGCTCATAAATACAACAGATGTTCTAGCAGCATCCCAAATTAACACTGGTAGAAAGAAACATTTATTCCAACATCAATTTGGTGGCATATTCTAACCCATACAAAGATGTTATAATCAAACAAGACATTACTTACTTATTTACTTATTCACTGGAACTATCGAACCCGTAGGTTCGTGGCCGCGCGGACATAAGCTCTCCATATATCCCTATCCTGAGCTAATGATTTCCAATCATTCCCTGTATAATCTACTTCCTCCAAATCATAGTTAATTTATTCTCCCACCTCATTCTTGCTCTAACAACTGAGCGTTTTCCCTCTAGTTTTCCTACAAGAAGCTTCCATGCACGTCTTTCATTCCTCATTCGTGCCACATGTCCTGCCCATCGCAGTCTACGAGACTTATCTGTTTTTATAGTATCTGGTTTCCTGTACCCTTTAGAATTATGTATGATATCCTATCACTGACAAACTTAATATTTTGGATAGCGGACAGGATCCTCCTTCTGACTAAAATCCCGTTCCATATTCAAGTCTTTCTGCAGCCCCGTAGTATAATGCAAGCTTCCTGATTCCTGACTACCTTCTCCTGGCCACCTAACTTGCTGTAAAGCGACTATATCCAAGGGTGATTTATTAATTCCCGCGTTAATGTCTCTAGTGCCCCACTAGTGTATAAAGTCCTAACATTCCATGTTCCTAGGAACATGTCCCTGTGTTTGAGCATTTGGCATGGGTTCCCTGAAGGAGTCCCCGCCCGGAGAACGAATGGGGGACTATTTGACCTCCGGAAAATTTTACACCAGTGGAACCCATGAACGCATTTCTGGACAGTTGTATTGTTACAGTGAAAGATCGTTACTCTTTCGACCAAGGTACTTTTTTCGCCTGGCTTATCACCTTCGACCAGTCCGCATGGGTAACCCTATCGGCAGCAATGCTACCGCCGGCATAGCTCTCAGGATCATTTAAGCACGCAAGCCACTCCACCACGACAAGGTAAAGATACCATGGAGGGCAAACAAGACATTATCATAAGAAGAGTTATTTTTATTCTGATGACAATAACGATGTTCTAGACTGTAGTCATGGTTCATCTTATAGTGGAGGAAGTTAACATAAGGTAAGCTACATGACTTTAGAAGGCCTACCGGCTGCCTGCTGGTCTCACATCAACATGTGTTAAACATATAGGAGGACGGTCATCCAGCCAGTATAGGGGTGACATGTGTTCTAATTTAGTAATTATAATAATTTATTACTGATTGTAGTATCACACTTACTTGTAATTCTGACGTCACAGATAAGTTCTTCCTGCTTGTCCCGGTATTCGGCGGTGCAAATGTAATCGCCTGAGTCCCGCAGAGTGAAATACTTAATGATGTATCCTTTTGTAGGGTCATACGTCACAGTAGTATCTGAGTTCGGCAGTTTTCCATCTCTGACCTAAGGGAAAAATGTTTGTTTCATTATAGTACCTACGTAGTCAAACATTTAAAATAGTTTAATTCTTCCAATTATAATTATATGGACGCGAAACTTGGTATTTTACATTAAGAGAGGAGAATATATTACAATATTTGAGAGTAAAGTGTTTAGGAAAATGTCTGGACCAAAGAGAGAGAACTGACAGGTGAATGGAGAAAACTGTATAACAGTGGGCAGCATGATCTTCATGGGAAACCAGATGTAATAAGAACATTAAACTCTCATTGACTTCTTTCTTGTTTCCCTCGTCAACTCTATATTGTGTAGCCTATTCTTATATATATAGATCATCGCTTGATTAATGTCTTTGACATCGATTCCTAATAGCCAATTTTGTCGGTCCATCCAATCGCCTGGTTGTAGATATTTCTCCTTCATGTATAAACATATTCCCTGACTCCAGTAGGTTTTAGGTCTTCCTCTGCCTCGTCTTCCCTCAGGTTTCCATTCCAAAACAGAATTTGGTAGTCGATCCTCTTCCATTCGTTGGACATGTCCGTACCATCTTAATTGCTGAGTTTTAATATAATCAAAAATAGTGTCTTCAATCTTTATTTTCTCCCTTATAACTAAGTTCCAAATTTTTTCTCTTCTTGAAATTCTTGCTGCCCTTCGTATAAAATCCATTTTCGTTGCCAAAATATACTTATTTGTTTTTTTTATTAATGACCAAAATTCTGCTCCATAAGTAATGATGCTTTTAACAATTGTATGATATATATTCATTTTATTTTTATTACTTATATTTTTATCCCACAATATTCCATTGAGGCAAGAAATTGCAAAATTTCCTTTATTATTTCTATTTCTTATTTCCTCTTCATAACTCCAATTTTTATTTATTTTAATTCCTAAATATGTGAGCTCACTACAAGATTTTATATTGTTTCTCCAGTCTCCAAAATTAAATTTTGTTCTGGTTCACCAATTGATAAATGTTTTGTTTTTTTATGTTCAAAATTAATCCCCATTTTTCGTATTCTTCTATTAATTGTCTATTCATATATTCTAAATCTTCATAATCTTGTGCAATTAACAGTTGATCATCTGCAAAATGTAAGTTGTATAAAGTTTTGTTGTTTGAAATAAGAATTTACAAGCTTGAACTAATATATATCATTAATGAAATAAATAATATCCCCAACTCGTGTCCGACTCATGATCGGGTCAAGGGATGAGATGAGATGAAGCCCCTTATATAGAGGTCTGTAGATGACAAGGGTGCCGGCCGACACGCCTGACGCACCATCACAGGGGCAGATGAATGAAATGAGACGAAATGGATGAGATGAGTATGGAGAAATGGTGGATTGAAATTGTGGCAGGTGAAAACGGGGGAAAGCCCCGAGAAAAACCTGCCAAAGCTCCGTTTCGTCCACCACGAAACTCACAGTGATCGAAACTCGATCTCGGAACCCCAGCGGTGAGAGGCGAGCGTCTAACAGTTTGCGCCACGGAGCCGCCATATAATTAATCAACATGTAGATAATTCATAATTATTATTATATGTATAATTTAACCCTGTGAAGTGGAAGAGAATACCTTACAGTATTCACTCTTCAGGTAAAATAAATAAATAAACAAATAAATAAATGGGGAAGGAAATGGGAGTGTGGAAACCTTTTCTACGGAAACCAGAGTGAAGCGCAGAGTGGGTAGGCCAAGAATGAGATGGAAGGAAAAACATTAACCATGATTTGAGGAAGGAGAATTGTAGAGGAAATACTTTAAATATATTAGTTCAGCATACGGATGTATGGAGAGGATAAGTCTGCGCAGTAATGAATTTCCGCTTACGATGGGGCGGGTGAGTTAGTTAATTCTTATATAAATGATACATTTCAAATCGTGTATTCTTTTGATATAAGTAGGGATGGAGCTTGGGGTATCGAACATACGAGTATTATAACTGCATCATAAATCACATAGAGTGTTGGTTCCAGTAACTGTAACGGCCGGCTATAATGGTCATATGTGATTCCGAGATTCGCGGGTTCAAATCCGACCGAGAACCAATGACTCTTAACACAAATCATTATGTTTTTAATCACATGTTACCCCTAATTTTTAATATTTAAGCATAAAATCAAATCTACATAGTCACAAAATTAATCTGTCCCGCGCCGTAGCAGAGTGGGTAAGGCAGATGCCATGTCTCAGAGCTACGGGATTTGCGCTGGTTCGAGTGTCCGTGGGGGAATTTTTTTCTCATGGAATTTCTGTCAGTATGGAACCGGTGCACACTCAGCACCATGAGGCATTTGGGTAGCTACCATAAGCAGCGCCTCCAGGTTGAAAAAACCAGCCATAACGTATGGGGAGACTCGTGGTAGGCCAAGGGCCTTCTAGGCCTTTCGCTCCATGGAACGGGAACAACAGTTACAACTGTGATATCGGATTAACGTCTTTTCCTCGGACATAACATACCAGGATTCGATATCCGGTGGATTCGACTTCCCCGGGTGGTACTTTTTTTCTGGGTTTTTATTCACCTGTAAGGAAAACGTATGAAAACTTAAACATCCACGTAGTCCCCGAAAATCATTTGACTCTCATTATCAAGTATTATATTCGTCTTGTTTGATATGAATGTATGAGTAAGTCTATTTTTAAATTTTCGTATCATCTCAGAGCCCGGCATTGAAATTATTACTCATCCGGAAAACCCCTCATGTCCTTACCATATAATCCAGAGTTAAAAATATCTTCTAAGAGGACGCGTAACTGTAAGGCCCGAGAAGCGTGGCACATGAAAATACCTATAAAGGGATATGTTAAACAAAGAAAAAAATCGCACAGCCTTTAAGAAATTATGGCGGACAGAATTTGTCTCAGAAAGTATACTGCGCCTGGTTAACTAGTGTAACATTCGTCATATTTCATTGTGTGTTGTGCAAACGAAAATCATTTAGCGTGAATAAATAGTGCGGTAAATAAAACAAATCAAACCTAATAAATTAACACAAATAATATTAATAAAAAATGATAGATGGAAGTGGTATCATTAAAAGATAAAGTGATTAAAATAAAATAATTAGAATTCAACAAAAGTGAGGAGAATATAAAATTAATTAAATAAAAATTAAAATATGAAAATTGCGGAATGGATGAAAACGACATAACATTTGGAATAACTTAAAAACGATAATAAATACGAGTAGTGCTAAAACTGCTATTTGAAAAGCAGTAATTAACACAAAGAAGATAACATCATGGTGGAATGAGAAAATAAAACAGAAAGTAGCAAACAAGAATGAGGCTTGGGAACAGTATATAGTGAAAAAAACATCTGGATTTTTGTGTTCCTCAGTATCAGAATTCTGAAATGCATGCACTATTTTAATGAAATTTAATCAGTTGAGGACAACTGATATTTCAGGTACAAATTTTAATATTTTAACTTTTTTAAATACAATGAGGTTTAAAAAATAGAACGGACAGAAATTGTAATACTTATGGCATTGTAACCCAATCTGAGTTACGACACAATTATAATAGTTTTTTATTTAATACCGCATGATGAATCATATTAAGTGTGCATTTATTTTATGTTTAAGTTAAGTTTTCATTGATTTTATTAAATAATAATGTAGCAAAAATACCGTGTGTCTGGTATAAAATATAATCAGCGTAATAAAAGAAAAGTAGGCGTTAAGGAATAATTTTTCTAGAAACTATTTATTGCATTTTTTAGACTTAATACATTTATACATTATTATTCAATATAATAATAATATAATAATAATAATAATAATAATAATAATAATAATAATAATAATAATAATAATAATGATAATGATGATAATGATGATAATTATGATAATGATTATAATGATCATAATGATAATGATAATACTGATAATAATGATAATGATAATACTAACAATAATAATACTAATAATAATATTAATAATAATAATAATAATAATAATAATAATAATAATAATAATATTAATAATAATAATAATAATAATAATATTAATAATAATAATAATAATAATAACCGGTTTAATTACAAACATAAAATGTGTTGCGCTTATTGGTCAGTGATAATTACAACAAATAATATAGGAACTGGGCTTTAAATGTTAATTTTAAAAATACCATTTCTCCACTAGGGTGCATTCTTACAATATTGCGATCCTTTGGTAATAAATAATATGATATGGTTGCAGTGATGAACAAAATAAGCAAATGAAGGGTACCAATCGTTTCTCATTTGATATCAAACATCGCCGTTTACATTAAATATATAAATATTTTAAAATAAATATAGTTAAATAATGATTTGTGAGTAAACAGCTTAATTTTATTCGTTAAATTGTCCTAACAAATGCCACTCTTGATTTCAAAATTCTCTAGACTATTTAACTCATGCCCCAAATGGGAGTCAATGACCATCACATTTCAATGATCTTTTATTTACAACCAATGACAGTCGTGTTTCGCCTCGAATTTATCAACCGAAGTCTATCATATTAAAGAAAGGTCCTCCTTTTTAACATTCTGAATAGGTCATAGCATTATTTTACCGTGACTGACTCTCTAAGAAATTACGGCTACCAGATTGTGTATATATATATTATATATATATATATAGTGCATGGATATCAGCAGATAGCGCATGCGGGAGATAATATAAAAACATTTGTAACAATTGATTATACCACAAAAAAAAAGAAACCACTGTTTGCACTTTCTTAAACGAATTATTCCCCAAGAAATTACGTTGCAGAAAAATATAATTGGCATATTTACAACATAGGACATCAAGAAATTAATTAATACCTATAATGTTGGTTATAAATTTCTCCACTAGGGTTCATTCTTACAATATAACGATCGTTTGGCAATAAATAATATGTTCTGGTTGCAGTGATGTACAAAAGAAGCAAAGGAAGCGTACCCAATCGTTTTTCATTTGTCTTCAAACATTGCCATTTACTTTAAATATATAAATATTTTTAAATAACTACAGTTAAATAATGATTTGTAAGGAAATAGCTTAATTTTATTCGTTATATAGTCCTAACAAATGCCACTATTGATTTCACAATTCTCTACATAAAATCACTCCTCACTTCGTGAGTCGTGAATTTATCGATAATTTGGAAATCACTCGTGGTATTACTTATGACAAATCTCATGACAATAGATGCGATTTGAAATGAACAAAATTTAGAGAGTGAAAAGTAATGCAATTTTAATAACGGTTTTACTTCCCTTCCGAAGAAGCACAATCAGAATTTTAATAACGAAATGAAAAATAAAAGTATAAAAATAACATATGATAAACAAATAGCACATTTAGTTCAATAGTTGTGTGTGTCGTTTGCGGCATTGTTTTTATTTCGTTGTATCCTCGCACATTTCCAGATTCCAACTTCAATGTAGAAAAAAAAAAATCCTACTGTTTCGTTGCCTTCGTTGGTCCCGTTCTTTCTCAAAGTAACAACAACAGTCGGACTGGTTAGGTAAACATGGCAACACTGCGTCGTGCTTCTTCATCACCTGAACAACTTTGTACGATTTGATAACCATCAGGTTCTCAGGATCTGTCAAAAAATAACATAAATAAGCCTACAATCCAATCACAAGTTAGACATATTTTACCTTACCATTTCTATTTTTTTTTCAGATTTTTCAATTGTTTTATTTTTAAACTTTTCTTTTCCGTCCATCACAATCACATAACATGGGTTTCGAGTGCAAAGAGACTATGCAGTTAACAGATTAAAATTCAGCCTTTTATCATTTAACATTTTTTTGTCTTTAATTAAGTAAGAGTTTGTTGCTTACAGGGGATCTGTGAACAAATGGCATGCCGAAACATACCTTCAATTTTTTCCTCTTCGGAGTTGTGATGTATCAAGGCCGTGTCCAAAAAAAAAAAAAAAGTCGCGTTTAACTGGAAGGCACTAAAATCCAATGCCAAACCTCTAATTTAAATTATGAGGAAGTAATGCAATTCCTGAATTGATAGATTGGATATACCTCACTACCTGCTGTCCGCGTCTCATCCCGCCTTACTCCACCACGTTCTTATTCAAGCAGGGACTAATATCTGCTCTGTACAGTGGGTTGACATTGCTGGATTCTGGCTTCGATTTATTTTCCTTGTAATGGTTGGCAGTTCATTTTTTAGTGTGAACTTGGCAGTTATCATATTCATCGGTTAATACTAAAGTAATACCATCATCGTCACTCCAAGGATTAGGCAGTTCCGACTTCATAAGGCACCAGCCCAACTTTTCTAGGTCTTCCGACATCACATCTTCCTCTTGCTTGATAATTTCTTGCTAACAATGGATATCTCTCCTTACTCATTCCATTCATGTGATCAATCCTCTTTTGTCTATAATTCGTGACTTTATCCAGTAAAGGCTGCACTTTTAATTTTTTTCTTATATCCTCATTTCTATTTCCATCAAGTTTTGTACATCCTTTAATTTCGTCTGATGAACCTCATCTCCGCCGACTGTATTCTATCTTTCTGCTTTTTTGGTTTGAGTCCAACTTTTATATTCATGTAATATAGTGGAAATAAAATTGTCATAACTTTTTTAAAGAAGCTAAGATATTATCAATTAAATGCATAACAATGAGCCAAGAATTTAGTGAAAAAAAAATGTCGGACGCTGTGGTCTAGTGGTTTTGTTTCTTGCCTCTAGTCCTGAGGATCGCGGGTTCAAAACCCGTCCGGGGTCGACGGATGTTTAGCATGGGAAAATAACAAGGGGCAATTCCTCCAGGAGGAACTTTAAGCCGTGTGTCCCGAGTCTGAAGATTTTTAGGCTCATAAAAGAACCACAAGCCTGAATTAAAAGGCCACAAAGCAGAATTTAACTGACCTTCATCCATCTAAGTACTTCCTTAGTTGCCTACCGGATATTTCATTACATGTTACTTGTTGACAACAGTAGGTAAATAAGCGTAACTAAATTAGCTTTGTTAAGAAACTCCCGCTATGGAGTATACGTGTCTCCACGCGGGAAGTATGAGATATACATATATATATATATATATATATACACATGTATATATTATATCCATAGTAATTCTGCCCGAAGGCAGGTCCTTCACTGCAATCATAGCATTTTCATGCTATGCTTGCAGCTTTACTAGGGAATTGTGTATATTATAATACATATATGGGAAAAACATTAATACAAATAGATTTAAGCTTAGCGTGTAGTTATAATGTTGCTTACCCTGTACATACACATACATGCTTCTCTCTGAATCCTGTATGTCTCTGTTACATGGAAGATCAGTGTCGTTCTTCAAGCAGTGGTAGAACCCTGTATACATGTAGTTGGCAGACTTCACTACTAATGTTGTTATATACTTGCTGTTCCTAGTGTGTTTCATTATAGCAGGAGAGGTGTAAGTGATTGACTGCAAAACAAACAAAAATCCTAGATATCCCTCACACAAAACTTACATTGTATAAGGAAGTATATCTTTATATATACTCGTATCAAAATGAGTGCAATCGCTGCGGTGGACTAGTGCTTATGTTCCTTGTCCTGAGGGTCGCGGGTCCAAACCCGGCCGCGGTCCATGGATTTTTTTAGGATGGAAAAATCCAAAGAGCAAGTCCTCCGGGAGGGACTTTAAGCCGTGGGTCCCGAGTCTGAAGATTTTCAGGCTCGTAAAAGATCTAACAAAAGGCCTCTAAGCAAAATTTACCGAATTTTCCCGTCCTAGTACTACTTTGGTTTCCTAGATGTCAGTATGAGGCGGAACGCTGACCACGGACCACTCCATTGACATCTATATGAAAACAAGTGTAACTAAATTAGTATGGTTCAAATTCTTCCGTGTAGGGGAGAGCGCCTAAATCTCTGTTAAGGGAAACATGGGCTTACAAGAAGAAGAAGAAAATGAGCGCAAGTCTGCTTGTCTGTGCCTTTATGGACTCAAAAACTACTTAACCCATTTGAATGGGATTTCCCCTAACATTTAGATAATTTTTCTAGGACAATTAACGTATATAATATTACCATAAGGGCCTGAGCTAAAAAAGGGGGGCATCGGTGCACCAAAAAAATAACTTTTGGACGCTTAAATGGCTTACTCTGCCTAAATCATAACAAATAAACCAAATTAATGTACAAATAATTGTATATCTAAAAACAAAAACTTCAAAAAGGTCCACTAAAGCATATATGTCTATCTTTTACTGATACCTCACAATAATCATTTTGGACTTTCAACTCATTGATGCTAAAAACATCGGGATAAGTAGATTCCTGCGTAACGCCGGGTAATCGAAACGGGGCATCTAAAAATAATTACGATATAAAATTTATTTATATTTATTTACTTATTCAACTAATCAAAAAAACACATTTATTTTTTTAGACAGAGCAGCGCACGCCGGGTATTAGCTAGTGCATTATAAAGAGAATAAGTCTAACCACTTTTTATCGAATTTTAACTTAGTTAATTTTTAAAAGACAAATGCCAGGAAACCTTAAGGCCTAAACGGTCTCCGAAATTCATCTTACCATCATAATTATCATCATATTTGCCATGTTTTGTATGAATGTGTGTACGAATTGTGTGTTTGGTCTTAATGTTGTGTTGTTTAGGAGAAGGCTCTGACATTAAGCTGATCACTCATCCATGGGGTCATCCAAGTCCTCGCGTGATGAAAAAGTGTGTGATCGATAGTTAAAATCCCTCTCCCGACAGGACGTGCCACAGGTGGCGTGTGGCATGTAAAGTAGTACCTAATCTATAATGGCGTGGCCCAAAATTGAGCCATAGCCTCTTCCTTGTCAGGAGCCACTAGACCAAATTAATTTAGTTACCTTATTTGCCCATAGATGTCATGCGGTCAACACACCGACTCAATGAGACATCTAGCAGGCAACTAAGATATTACTAGGACATTGAGGTCGATAAATTTTGTTTAGAGACATTTTTATTCAGGCTTAAGGATCATTTACGAGCCTGAACATCTTCAGACTCGGGACCCACGGCTTACAGTCACTTCCGGAGGACTTGCTCGTTGGATTTTCCGTCCTAAAAACCATCAACCCTGGCCGGGTTTGAACCCACGGCCTTCAGGACCAGAGGCATAACCACTGTCCACCGCGGCCGATAAAAGTACCTATAAGATGACATGTTAAATTGCGGTAATGGAATGGAATATTGTTAATCTGCAAGTTTACTTGATCAGTTTCCAACAACGAATTACACGATTCTAGATTAATGATCGGCGTGTCGGTTTACTCGTGGCTAGCGCGCGCGGCTGTCCCGACTGGGATTCCAGGTTCGAATCCTGGCGGGAGGGTTGTAGTCCCCCATCGCGGCCACGGGCTCAACTCTAAAATGGGGTTTGGGTCGTAGGTATAGAAGCTGGTGTGTCGGAGCTGGAAGACGTAACACCTTAGAGAACTCATGTCCATGACACTGGGATAGCGCAGTAGATTTATCAGGTCGCTGTGCTCAGAGCGGTTTGCCCTCCCGGTCTGAATAAAGAACTAAAAATCAAGGATTCAGAGCGCTGTTCACAGAATAGCATTACGCTATAATGCAAGCACAGATCGACTTCATGAGAAGAGCCTTCTCTATGTAGTTCAGGTGCGGAGCATGCGCTAGGATGTAAGGTACTTACTTGATCTAAAGTTCAAAACATAGTAGAAGGTATCCAAACATATAAAAATAATTGATAAAAATGATCTCCCACAGAATCGTTACCAAAGAAGGTATTCCAGTATGAATCTACCATAGTGGATACAAACAGAAGTTCTAAACAACACTGAATAAATCAAGAACATTTTGAGATATAGGAAACTGTGTCATCTAAGTCTAAATCTAAAATATTCACGTTGATGATCATGATGATATTTAAAATATAACAATTCCAACTATTTTTATAGACGTTTGTGAAATATCGATCCAGTGATCTGTCATTTTCTTAATACTGAGTAAAATTTTACAAATCAATACTTTACAGGAACAAAATTAATATTTACGGAGATTACATACCATACATATTTTAGTAATTTTTTATTGTTTATGTTTATAAAATAATGTTATATATTATTAAAATATATTTCGTGTTTAACGTAGGTTATCAAACTTTTATTACAGTTGTGATTATGTTAAGTAACGCTTTAAAAATACTTTTAAGTTGGTAGTTTAATTAGTTTTGTATGCCATTTTCAAAATATAGGCGTAAAAGTTAAAATGAACCTTTTTGAGTGATGTACAAACCTTGGATTCGTCAGGTGATTCATAATTGGGAGGAAAGCACCAGTGCACTGGAAATTCAGATTCACATTGCAGTTGAATATCATCCCCAGTGTTGATAGTTCTTCTCTCATAGTTCACTCCTGTGAAAATAACGTGCACACATCATTATAAAATAATAATATCAAATTAATTTTATTACATTGTCTTTAAATTAATATTGAATTCGACAATTCACGCACAAATTCAAAGCAGTATTTATAGCAATACTTATTTATTCTGATTGAGTTAAATCCATATATGGCCTCATGTTCCAATCAACAAAACATATGTTACAATAAAATTCAATCACAATACAATTATAGATTAATGTAATGAAAATTTGCTTTAATTATTCTTTTTTATTTTTAATTTAACCTTCTCCTCTTAGATACACATACCTTCTCCAATGCCACCCGGACCTTACACAGACCAACACATGAGTGTAATTGTATATTATTGTGCATAGAGTGTAGACATATATTTTATATATACTTTTTTCTTTCATTTTTTACGTAGGTGTGTAGCCATGTAGGTATCATATTTTTTCTTATATTTATTTTATTTTTATTCATGGAAAAAAATAATGCACGTACGGCCAAGCAGGCTCGTGCGTAATGTATATGTAAATGTATTTTCCTTCTTTTGATAAAAAACCAATAAATTCCATTACTATTACTACTACATACACCCAGGAAAGTTAGCGAAAAATTTTGAAAAATTAAATCAGACATTTTTCAACTTGATACTTAGGAGAAAAATCGTTAAACATATTTTAAAAATGTGTTTGCAGCTTTTAAGCAAAAACAATAGGTAAACGTGCAGAACAATTGTCCTTTCACTTCTTCGCTGCTAAAAAAAACTACAAATTAACACACAATAAGCTCAAAAATATGGAAATATGGGCCTGGTCTATTGAAGAAGGAATCAACTTAAAAAAAATAAAAACAGAAAAATTGCCGTTTTTCAGCAATTAATTACTAAGCCCGTAACCACTGTAGATATTTTCTCTCGGGTTTAAATTTCAGCCATTTATGACGCCTACTTATAAAAAAAACTGCATAGATAACCAGCAAAATTTGCGAAAGTGTAAAATTGACTGCTATTTGGTCAATAATGGTCGCGCAGCAAATGTTCAAAGTGCGTTTGTTCTCGGAGAATTGCTCTACAACCCGCAAATTGAATGTAGAGTACAATTGAACACATACAATTTGATATATTTCAATTTGACCATCTCGCGCTCTAAGAGGGCAAGGGGCGACTTGGTGGGGAAACATCTCTCGATGTTCCGAGTGCTAAAAAGGGATCTCGCCCGTTCCCTCACAATGTCGGCCCTTCCCCTCCTTCGGTGCATTAGACTGATTTGGAGGTTCTTTAGGTGTTTAATTGTACTTAGCGTAATTTTGATCATGTCGGGATTGTAGAAAAATCCTTCAAGAAAAAAAAAACACACACACACTTTTTCCGAGACATCCGTTTTTACACTTTCGTGAATTCTGCTGAAAGTTGTGAATGCTAACATATACGTTTTTTAAACCACGGAAAAATCTCTACTACTTGATAAATTACGGCACTTGCAGAAAAATGACACTTTCCCTGGTTACTATTTTTTTGCAAAATCTTATCAACTAATTTCAATTTATTAGGTGTATTTTCGTCTTTTTGAGCACTATTACATGTAAATTTTTTTCACATAAAAAGTGAAAAACAAATTTTCTGTACATTTACCGATTTTTTCGCCCATCAGCTGTAACAGATTTTTTGCAAAATATATACTGCACACTTTAACTATCTTGGTTCAGATACAACATATAGCTATGATTGGGATATACATAATAAATTAAACCGATATCAAATGATGTGTGGCACCATAAGAAGAACCCTCCGAAAAACTCGAAGAGAAACTCAGCTCAGGTTTTATAAAATTATGGCTGTTCCTGTTCTTTTATATGGATCTGAATCTTGGGTACTTACAAAAAAAGATATTTCACACATTCAAGCCATTGAAATGAAATTTTTAAGATCCGTAAAAGGATGTACACGCATGGATAGATTACACAATGAATCAATAAGAAATGAACTGGATATATTTTCAATAGTCGATAAACTAGAAGAGCACAAATACCAATGGAAAGAACATTTAGACAGAATGGACAATACAAGATTACCCAAAACGATCAACACCTACAAACGACATTGAAAAAGATCTTTGGGACGGCCATGGAAACGTTGGACTTGAGACCGGAACAGGTCGCATTGACTTAATTCTGGAAAGGAAGAAGAAGAATAAGAAGAAATTACATTTAAACAATTTTTCTTCTAATTATCACAGCCTGTCGGGAGAGGATGTTTATACATTGGAATACACCATGCTTCCAATAAAGAATTTGTAGAAACTTTAACAAGAAGACCACTAATCAGAGTTGTACGAAAAATGATTTTAGTTGGATTATTAGAAATTAGAGAAGAAAGGTTCCTACCTCTATAAATAGAGTATGGACACATTAGCTTGATTTAACTTACTTTTCTTCTTTAAAGATACATTTTAGTGTATGATACACAAGGATTTTTGATATTCTTAGAATTAGTTATTATATTGAGTGTAAAGTAAATTTGTTTAAAATTAGTACACACATAAATTTTTGACTATACAACGAATGAAGGATCGGCTCAATTCGAGAAAACATATGAGAAAACACGAACATTAATTACATTATAATAATTAAAATTGGTTAATATGTAATAATAGCCTATTATATGATGATTATGGAAAGAGTGGAGAATGTTGAGTTTGCAGTGAAAGACCTGCTCTTGTATAGAAACACTATGAATGAATAAATAAATGAATATGATGATGATAATAATAATAATAATAATAATAATAATAATAATAATAATAATAATAATAATAATAATAATATGGAATTACCATATTTATTTAGCATTATAGAGTTATATCTACTCGCCCTTTGTTTCATTCAACAAAACAAAACATAAGAGTGGACTGCAAAAAACAAAGTCTAAAAACAGGACCATAGTTTTTAAATTTTGTTATAGTTGTATAAATTAAAATGAAAAATCGCGACTGCTTTAGACTTTGGTTTCGAATCCACTAAAAAATATTCCATTAAAATACAACAATTAACAATACAGTTATAATGACTATTTAACTCATGCCCCAAATGGGAGTCAATGACCAATCACGTTTCAATGATTTCTGTTTTACAACCAATCACAGTCGTGTTTCACCAAATATTTATCAATATTAAATTTACCATATTAAAGAAAGCTCCTCCTTTTTAATATCCTGAACAGGTCTGACCATTATTTTGCAGTGACGACTCTATAATAAATACGGCTACCAGATTGTATATATAATGCATGGATGTCAACACATAACGCTTGCAGGAGTTAATATAAAAACATTTGTAGCAATTGATTATACCACCACCAAAAAAAAAAAAAGAAACCACTGTTTGCACTTTCTTAAACGTATTTTTTCCCAGGTAATAATCCAGAAAAATATAATTGTCATATTTACATCATACGACATCAGAAATGAATTAATATACAGTTTGATATGTTTCATTTTTTCTCCATTAGAGAGCATTCTGACAATATTGCGTTTCTTTGGCAATAAATAGTATGATCTGGTTGCAGTGATAAACAAAAGAAGCAGATGAAGCGTACCAATCGTTTCTCATTTGTTTTGAAACATCGCCGTTTACATTAAATATATAAATATTAAAAATAACTATAGTTAAATAGTGATTGTGAGTAAACAGCTTAATTTTATTCGTTAAATAGTCCTAACAAATGCCACTCTTGATTTCCAAATTCTCTAGACAAATTCACTCCTCACTTCGTGAGTCGTGAATTTATCGATAACTTGGAAATCACTCGTGGCATTACTTATGAACAATATATTAAATTAAAATAAAAAACTGAAAATGTATTTGTATTTATTTTGAGCTCTTATGTCTCACACCAAATCAACTCTCGCTGATTCGTTGATGATTCATTATTCTACTAGAGCTGGTAGGTTTTATTCAGATTTTCTGCGTAGATACTTCTAAGCAGTTACATTATCTCAGTCAGCTTTTGGCCCCTATAGTGAGCGGAAGGTAAAAATGCCACGCCAGCTTCATACGCGATTGTGTGCATATGATTAAGCGGGAAGTGACTCAACTCGACCAATATATTGTCTTGTGAAATACATGTAATTGCTTGAAATACACCGTATCCCATTCAAACCTCCCACATTTTAATTAATCATAACTCTCAAAGTATGCGGAATTATGAAATGAGGTTGGCATTAAAAGAAAGAGAAACTCAGAGAATTTTTTTTTTCATTGTTGGAGTTAATCCATCTGTCGCACGTTGGACAATAATGACATAAAACAAAATGGAGACTCCTCAATAACGAACACAAACTGTTTTCTGGTATGCAGAGACGAAGTCAATAATTACAGTGCAAAGAAATTACCGGAGAGAATATGGAGGAAATGCACCTGATGGGAATACTATTAAGGCATGGCTTCAGAAGTTTCTGGCGATTGGAAGCGTTAAAAAAGAATCAGGAGGTGCTCGTACGCGTGTTTCAGAAGAAAAGATTGAATCAATTAGAACAGGATTTCAGAGAAGTCCACAAAAATCAATTCGTCAAGCTTCCCGGCAGTTCACGGAATCAAATACAGACTTGATATTGTTCGTGCTACTAATGGTGCATACATAGAGGTGTTTTAGTGTGTGGCAACGAAAATTCTTTGAGTTTCTGTTTCGTTTATTATCGGCCTCATTTTATAATTCCACATACTTTGTTAGTTATGATTAATTAAAATGTGGGAAGTTTGAATGGGATATTCTGTATATTAAATTGCTCGAGTACTTTTTATACTAGATTTATTTATAATAGTAATTATTAAATCTAGTATGAAAAGAATATTCCCACAGTTTAATACATGTTTCAAGCAACTACATATTTCACAAGACAACGAAACAATACTTTGCTATTAATTCTATTAATTAAGCGCTTTATATTTTAAAGGGGCTTCATTACCCAATGTATTATATATAAGCAGTAGATTAATTCATTAGAGTTTATTACTTTCTTTGTTTATTTTTTCTTTTCCTTTTATTTATAGTAGATTCGAGCTGTTATTAACTTGAGTATACATTCTTCTATTAGTTTAATTTTAATTGTAATTACTTTTATTGTAGAATTAGTATTTTCATCATTGTTCAATTTGACCAGATGATTAGTTGTGTAGTATGTACTATTATTGTAATTTTTTAAAATTTAAATGTAACATATGTTTGTCCTGGAGAGTGGCCTTAACTCCACCAGGCTAAATAAATCTATTCCATTCTATATTTTAAGTATAAGGGTATTCCTCATGTGAAGATTCTTGATCACCACAATAAATTGTCTAATTCTGAAGGAAATTTACTGCTTGAACAATATAGTATAAGATTACAGATTAATAATCTCAATAAAAATCTAAAATAGTTTTTCGAGGTAAGGACTTTTAAGAAGCAAAATATCAATTACCTGCAAAATTATTACTTCTATTAGGAATTTTTCTACACCACAGTAGTTTTTCCATCGGAAAATTACTACACTTATTCGCGAATGTAATTATTATATATAGATCTAGTAACTAGGCTATAACTTACTGGCACTATAGAAACTAGTTCATAGCCGTATCCTCAAGCTAATGTTTCCTAGTCACCCCTTGTAAAATTAATTCCCTCGAATCATGGTTAATGTTGACCTATCTACTGGACGCTTTCCCTTTGGTATTTCAATGCCCTTCTTTCATTCCCCACTCGTGTTACATGTACTGCCCATAGCAATCTACGAGACGTAACTGTTATTATTATTATTATTATTATTATTATTATTATTATTATTATTATTATTATTATTATTATTCCAGCAAGGAATACGACTAGGAGACTCATTAAGTCCCGTATTGTTCACACTAATAATGGATGAAATCATCAAAGAACTAAAAGTCGAAGTTAGAAAAGGGATTAAAATAGGTAACAAAGAACTGAAGTTAATATTATGCTGATGACACAGTTACAATTGCACAAAGTGAAGATGATTTACAAATGCTATTGCACAAATTTAGAATCATTGCAGCAAAATATAACATGAAAATCTCAATAAATAAAACCAAATCAATGGCAATATACAAGGACCCACGACGTGTTAAATTAGAAATAGAAGAGAAAAGTATAGGCTAGGTCATGAAATTCAAATATTTAGAAATAGAAATTAATAGCAGCAACAGAATAACAGATGAAATCCTCCATCAAGCAAATAACGCAAACAAAATATTGGGATGTTTAAACAATACTGTTTGGAGAAATAAAAATTTAAGAATAGATGCAAAAGTAAGAATTTACAAATCTGTCATAAGACCAGTTCTTACATATGGTTGTGAATGCCGAACAGAAACTCAAAAAACAAAACAAATTCATGAAACAACCGAAATGAAAGTTTGAAGGAAAACCGTAGGAAAATCGCTGAGAGAGAAAATTCGCAGCTCTGTTATTAGAGAAGAATGTGAAATTGGACCTATAAACCCCTGGATAAATGATAGAAGACTAAATTGGAACGATCACGTAGATAGAATGGAGAACAGTAGATTAGTGCAGAAGTACGTGACTGGACACCTCGGCAGGAAAGGTCATTAGGAAGACCACAACTACTATGGAAGGACGTCACCATACCCCGGACCTCAAGTGAATTAACACGCAACAAACTGCCAGCTTTCATGCGTAGAATTATTATTATTATTATATATTATTATTATTATTATTATTATTATTATTATTATTATTATTATTATTATTATTATTATTATTATTAGTTCTGATTTTCTATAAAGATGATGTAGCTGACTGTTATGTAGTCTTCACCATTCGCCTGTCTGTTCATCTCTCTTTGGTCCAAAAATTTTCCTAAAAACTTTACATTACCTACCAGTCGAAATTTTTGTAGACTATTTAACTCATGCCCCAAATGGGACTCAATGACCAATCACGTTTCAATGATTTCTGTTTTACAACCAATCAGAGTCGTGTTTCACGAAATATTTTTCAGTGTTATAATTACCATATTAAAGAAAGCTCCTCCTTTTTAATAATCTGAACAGGTCTGACCATTATTTTGGAGTGACTGAGCCTGTTTGAAATACGGCTACCAGATTGTATATATAGTGCATGAATGTCAACACATGCCGCATGCGGGAGTTAATATAAAAACATTTGTAGCAATTGATTATACCACCAAAAAAAGAAACCACTGTTTGCACTTTCTTAAATGTATTTTTTCCCAGGTAACAATCCAGAAAAATATAATTGTCATATTTACATCATACGACATCAGAAATGAATTAATATACAGTTTGATGTGTTTCATTTTTTCTCCACTAGAGAGCATTCTTACAATATTGCGTTCCTTTGGCAATAAATAGTATGATCTGGTTGCAGTGATAAACAAAAGAAGCAGATGAAGCGTACCTATCGCTTCTCATTTGTTTTCAAACATCGCCGTTTACATTAAATATATAAATATTTTAAAATAACTATATTTAAATAATGATTTGTGAGTAAACAGCTTAATTTTATTCGTTAAATAGTCCTAACAAATGCCACTCTTGATTTCCAAATTCTCTAGATAAATTCACTCCTCACTTCGTGAATCGTGAATTTATCGATAATTTGGAAATCACTCGTGGCATTACTTATGATAAACTGTCAGTGCCCTGCATAATCAGTTGTATCACAAAAACTATGATGGTAATAATAAAATTATATGAATTATGGATTATTTAATTAGAGATGAAAATGCACTTACCTGTAACAAGAGACCAGGTGAAGAGAGAGACTAAAATGCAAGTTATTCTGTACATTGCTACGTGTGTATTACGATGCTTTTTCACAAGCGATAAAATAAATATAAAGTGAATGGAAAAACTTACGCAGTAGGTGAATTACTGTTATGAAATGTTTGTAATACGTCACAGACATCCTGGGAAATACGATAATTTCTTAATTCCGCTGTAAAACCATCGGAAAAGAGGATGTTGAATTTAATTGAACGAATATCACAATATTCCACTTTCTTCTTATGATTCAAATAGTGTCGTCATTTATAATTCAATATAATTATTGGTTAATACACGGATTGTATAGGTTGTAATTAAATTCCCATTACAGACTTTCAGGACGTATAGTGAGGACCAAGGTGGTTACATTTAGCATAGGAACTCATGTCCGGAACCGTAACGTTTTCCCGCTACACACATAATACCACAACATGCGATCAACTCTTAAGACTTGGTTAGCAAATTTCCATTTATCACAATGTATCTATAATTAGGCCTAATAGGTTTGAATTTGTATAGACCAATGTCTGTCTACCCATGCATCCCATGCATTCTCACGTGGGGTAAAATGTTCATTTTCGTTTAACCAAGCTAATTTAGTTACATTTATTTATTTATAGATCTCATCGAGTGACAAGTGGTTAGCTCATCGCCTCAGAGAGACATCTAATAGGCAACTAAAGTATTAGTTAGTAGGCAATTGAGGTATTACTTGGATGGGAAAGGCTGATTAAATTATGCGCAGAGGCTCTAATTTAGGCGTCACGTTCATTTACGAGCTCGAAAGTCTTCAGACTCAGGGCCCACGTATTAAAATCCCTCCCGAAAGAAATGTCCCTTGCATTTTTCATCCTAATAAATACATTTGCCCCAACCGGATTCGAATTTGTGAATTTCGAGATCAGTATACAGTAAATAACTTTATATACCTATATATCGTATATGTGTTATATTGTAGATTTCCGCGGATATAAGTATGATTAAGACAGGTTTCTTGTAAAATAAAGTAACTCTAAATAACGCACTGGCACTATCGAACCCATGGCCGCGCGGACATAAGCTCTCCATACATCCCTATCCTGAGCCAATGTTTTCCAATCATCTCCTGTATAATCTACTTCCCTCAAATCATAGTTAATGTTATTCCCACCTCATTCTTGGTCTACCAACTGGGCGTTTTCACTCTGGTTTTCCTACAAGAAGCTTCCATGCACGTCTTTCATTCCCCATTCGTGCCGAGAGCTATGCCGGCGGTAGCATTGCTGCCGATAGGCTTACCCATGCCGGACTGGTCGAAGGTGATAAGCCAGACGAAAAAAGTACCTTGGTCGAAAGAGTGACGATCTTTCACCGTAAAAATACAACCGTCAAGAAATGCGGACATGGGTTCAACTGGGGTAAAATTTTCCAGGTGAGGTAGTCCCCTATTCGGTTCTCCGGGCGGGGACTACTTCTGGCAATCCATGCCAAAGGCTCAAACATAGGGACATGTTCCTAGTAACATGGAATGTTAGGACTTTATACAATAGCAGGGAGCTAGAGGTATTAACCCATGAATTAGATAAATAGAATGTATGATTGTAAAGCAAGTATTAAGGTTGGAAAAAGAGTATTCTCAGAATTTGATATAACAAAAGTGACAAGAGTGCGGGATGTCACCAACATTGTTCAGCATATACTTAGATGATGTATTAATGAAATTGAATAAGTCATGTAGGGGAATGGGAATCAACATTAATGGCCATTTACTGCACAATTTATTGTTCGCTGATGACCAGATTATAATAGGACAAGATAAAGAAGATATAGACTATATAATTAGAAAGTTGGTAGATGCATTTGAGGTAGGTGGACTGAAGATATATTATATCAAAACAGAACATATGGTAATCGGACGAAATTCGGAAAACCTACAAATAAATAATATGATAATTAAACGTGTTGAAGAATTTAAATATCTTGGATCTATAATAGATAAATCTCGTATTTGTGAAAAATATATTATTAACAGAGTAAATTGTGTAAGGAAGGCCATTAGATCCCTGAATGGTCTTTTATGTAATAGAAATTTGACCAGAAAAACAAAAAAAGAGATTATACAGACAATAATAGAAAGTATACTTACATATGGATCAGGAAGCTGGACAATAAATGAAAGGATGCAGAAAAGAATCTTGGCGACAGAAATGGATGGATTACGGAGAAGTATGAGAATATCCAAGCTACAACATATTCAAAATACATGTATCAGACAAGAAATGGATGCACAAGAAACTGTTATCGAAAGGATAACAAAGAGAGCTTTACAGTGGTATGGACATATACAACGGATGTCGGAAGACCAGTGGCCTAAATAGGTGTTCGATTGCACAGAAGGAAGAGGGGGAGAAGTAGAAGAACATGGTATGAGGGAATATATGATGGCATGACGAAGAAGGGTATGAAAGAAGGACAATGGGAAGATAGGAATCTCTGGAAAGCAAGAATCAAAGGCGAACTGCTGTAAAGTGGAAAGCCTGTATTAAGTATTAAGAAAGTATTGGATAAATCACCCTTGGATACAGTCGCTTTAGAGGAAGTTAGATGGCCAGGAGAAGGTAGTCAGGAATCAGGAAGATTTGCATTATACTAGGGGGGTGCTGAAATACGTGAATTTGGAACGGTTTTTTTTAGTCCGAAGGAGGATCCTGTCCTCTATCCGAGATATTCTGTCAGTGATAGGATATCAAGTAAAGTGCCTTATTTATAATAAAATGAACGCTCAAGAAAACTAATGTAACTCTTGATATTATTGAAAATATTATTATAATATTAATTAATATATATATATATGTTGCGCGTATGGGGAATGAAAGACGTGCATGGAAACTTCTTGTAGGAAAGCCAGAAGGAAAACGCCCAGTTGGTAGACCAAGAATGAGGTGGGAGAACAACATTAACTCTGATTTGAGGGAACTAGATTATACAGGGAATGATTGGAAAGCATTAGCTCAGGATAGGAATGTATGGAGAGCTTATGTCCGTGCGGCCATGAACCTACGGGTTTGATAGTGCCAGTGAGTAAGTAAGTAAGTAAGTAATATATATATATATATATATATATATATATATATATATTGTTTAAGATTTATATTTTTAATAAATCAAGAGTTACATTAGTTTTTCTTGAGTGTTCATTTTATTATAAATGAGGTATATATATATATATATATATATATATATATACGTATGTACTCATATTTTTGTATAAATAAATATAATTAGTTGTACTGTATTTTGTTGTTAATACATACTTCAATATTTAATTTATTAAGAAAAATATATGATTCTGCTAATTCCTACAATGACTTTGCTTCTTGTATTTTTGAAGTTCACAGATTTAACTAGGACAATCCATGTTCTTCTAATGTTTATCTCTCAGAGTTGAAATATACACATGCATATAAATGTAAACCTGATCTTACTACTAAAGAACTTTTGAGACCCTTGAGGGTGGTAGGAATGAAGGATTCTGTTTTTGCAAACAATCGGTTAGTGATAAAACCCGGGTTGTCAGTCCTGCATGACGGCGCCGCTTTTACCCCAGAATATTCGTCAGATATTCATTTCCATTTGCAGTAGAATCGATATATGCCTACTTATTTTGGTTATGATGTATTCAGTTTTACTAACCAGTGTTCTCAAAATTAATCCTAGAGTTGAAAAGGCTGAAATTAAAACAATAATGGAATCCGATCACTTTTCTTAATATCTTTAAAAAAGTGAGAAGTGATACCAGAACAGGCCCGGAGGCCCTTGGGGTAGTAGGAGGTTAAGGCTCCCACTTTATCTAGACAATCGGCACTTTATGTCAGCCGGGTTGTCAGCCCTGCGTGACGGCCGCCTTTACCCCAAGAACAAGCGTCTGGTACTCATTTCCGTTTGAGGCTGAGTCGACCCCAGGGCCATAGTGCCGCCAGAGGGTTTGGGTCAGTTTAAAAAATCCTGACCCCAACGGGACTTGAACCCTCGACCCTCTAGCTTGTAGCTCAGTGCCTTAACCACTACGCTACGGCGTGCCCCCTACACAACGAAAATACCTATCGATGAGAGATGATTCTACTTTCCAGCTTCTCATTAATTTTTCATCTAAATGCAGAAAGATATTTAGGGGAAAAAATATTCAGTACGTGTGTATGTCATTGAATTCCTCCTAAACGACTGGACCGATTTTGATTAGATTTTTTGTGTGTATTTGAGTGGGTTCCTAAATGATTTAGATTCACAACTGGACTCTCTAAAACTATTAGGTAGAGGGACACATCCCGGAAAACCAATTTGGATTTACGAAAGGCAGAAGCACTGTACAAGCAGTGAAATATCTATTGGACCAAATAGAAGACGCCCTAAGACATGCAAGAGGGAAGTACCATGCAGTATTCGTCGATTTCAAGAAGGCTTTTGACTCAATAAACAGACAAAAGCTCATTGAGAAACTGAAACAGATGATCGGAAAGGGAGACCCACTAGTGAGAATAATCGAAGCCTGCCTACAGCGAAACATAGTCCAAGTAAACAACAATGTTGAAATTTCGGAAAATATCGTACAGACGAACGGAGTTCTGCAAGGAGATCCCATGAGCCCCACACTGTTTAACATCTATACAGCAGACGGGAACACCATAATCGAGGAAAACTCAAAAGCAAAACTAATCTTATATGCAGACGATATGGTGATAGGAGCAACAGAAAAGGACGACATACAAAAAGCAATAAAAAGATTAGAGATCTGGGCACAGGAGAACAACGTGCAGATAAATGAAGAGAAAACAGTCCAGATGACATTTAGAAAAGGGGGAAAATCAACATCAAAAGACAACATAACACTACTCAATCAACCACAACAAAAAATGGAAAATACAAATATTTAGGATTCACTCTACAGACAACAGCAACATCCTTCGGAATACACATCCAAGAAAGAGCAGCGGCAGCCATCCGAACATCATACAATATCCCGAATCTGGCCAACTTATCGACAGGTACAGCAATGCAGTTATTCAAAACGACAGTAGCACCAGTTGTAACATATGGGATAGAGATAATTTGGGAAAAACTTAAGATCGGAGATCTGATAAGAATAGGAAAAGTCAAAGCAATGTTCATGAAACGGATCCTGAGAATAGGAAAAACAGCGCCATCTCATTTTGCTTACGAACTCATGAGAGAGACTTATTTCATAGAGGACATAAGAACCCAATTCTATCTACAATCCACAGAACCATACCAGAAATTCATAAGCATCAGAAATAGGAAGAAGAAGGAAATAGACATAGATTTCTACACCACAACTGCCATGCTGGACGACAGATGGACCAGAGAGTGCAACCCCCAGAGACACGTCAAAACACGACTCGCAGTGCATGGATTTCATAACAAGGTGTGTGTATAAACAAGAAGTTCCACGAGCCGACCGAAGAATGCAGGTGTGTGATGTGTGGACAAATATGTAGGAAATACCACATCATAACATGTGCGAAAAGAACAAAAACTATTACAGACTATAGTAAAGACTAAACAACCACTAATGCTCAACCTGAGTGCACATTTATTATTATTATTATTATTATATTATTATTATTATTATTTTATTATTATTATTATTATTATAGGAGTTCACCTGAAGTGAAAATTTAAAAATCGCTCTAGTGATCATAATGTTCTATGTTTCACAACGAAACTCGGTATATCCTGTTAAAATTAACAAAGGTAGGTATTATCAAAAAATGAGAGAAATCCGAAAATTAGAAGTGGAGTTTTACCTGAAAACTGAAATTAAAAGCTGCCTAAATGACTGGACCAATTTTGATGAATTTTTAAAAATGTATGTTTAAGTGTGTCCTGGGTGATATAGATTCACAACTGGACTTTCTAGGCTATAACCATTATGTGTAGGAGTTCACCTGGAGTGAACATTTAAAAATCGCTCTAGCGGTTACTATTTTCGATGTTTCACAGTGAAACTCGATATATCGTATTAAAATAAACCGAGGTAGGTATTATCAAAAAATGAGCGAAATCAGAAAAATAGAAGTGGAGATTTACCTGAAATCCGAAATTAAAAACTAACTGGCAACCGCCATGTTTGATTGTCTCAGCGTATACCATTCAATTTAATTAACATTAAATATTTAATTTATTTAGGCGTACACCGGGTGTTAGCTAGTATAATATATATAAAGGGTGTTTCATAAAGGATGGCGCAAACTTACATGGTTGAAAGTACACGATAATAGAAGCAACAATGTCCCAGTAAACATGGGTCCGCAAACGAGCCATTTGCGAGATAATTACGAATGTATGGTTACAAGCCGCCACTGACTTCATTGTAAACATCGTCCTAGTTTGTACAAATTTATTTGAATTTAGACTTTATTATTAATTTTTCATCTCATTTAGTTCACATTTCACAGTTCACTTCACTTATGGGTTACCTGTTTAAAGGAGATGTTTAAAGTGTCTTCCTTGCATCTGGATGCAATACTGAGCTCGTCTCTGCAATGAATGTCGAATTCTTTCGAAAACCCCTGGATCATTTCTGAATTTTTGACAACTCTCTGCTCCAGTTCTTCAATCGTGTTAACGGGAGTGCTGTGCACTTCGCTTTTGAGGTGACCCCAGACATAAAAATCCAAAGGATTTAGATCCGGTGATCTTGGAGGCCAAGGTACAGATCCGCCTCGACCTATCCATTATCCATCTTTGGCCGCATCTGCGCGTTAGATGCCGTCTCACAGCAGCAAAATGTGCCGGATCCATCATGCATGTACCACAGACTCCGACGTTGCTTAAGGGAAGCATCCTCAAGCAATCCTGGAAGATGACGCCGCAAAACCTAAGGTACCTCCGTCCATTAAGTTTTCGTGGAAGTATGTGTGGCCCAATGAGATTATCACCTAGTACGATGTTACAAACAATGACGTCAGTGGCGACTTGAAACCATCCGATCCGATTGAGGGTCTTTCCACTTTTCAGCGGTTGCCCTTTTACCAGCCGGCTGCTGGCCCTTCACATCCACATGTGTCAATCACAGAGGTAGATTATCAACAGCCAGTGTAGGGGTGACATGTGGTTAGCATGTCGAGTCCCCCAGCCGTTATAGCTGGTTCCTCAACCTGGAGCCGCTACTTATTGTAGCTACCCAATTGCCTCACGATGCTGGGTGGGCACGGTCCCATACTGGCCGAAATACCATGAGAAAATTTCTTCCCCCATGGAGACTCGAACCAGCGCAAGTCCCGTAGCTCTGCGCCAAGGCTTCCTACCTTAACCGCTCGGCTACGGCGC
The DNA here is from genome assembly GCA_030220185.1 of Diploptera punctata. Taxonomy (NCBI): domain Eukaryota; kingdom Metazoa; phylum Arthropoda; class Insecta; order Blattodea; family Blaberidae; genus Diploptera; species Diploptera punctata. Next base: position 29,518 of record JASPKZ010009064.1, read on the forward strand.
GGGACCTTGTAACCATACATTCGTAATTATCTCGCAAACGGCTCGTTGGTGGACCCATGTTTATTGGGACATTGTTGTTTTCTATTATCGAGTACTTTCAACCATGTAAGTTTGCGCCATCCTTTATGAAAACACCCTGTATATGGTAATTAAGATTTTATCTTCATTACATTCTAAAATACATCTTAACTTAGGTTATAATGCTTTTTGGTGTTAATTATTCTCTTCAATAACTTGCTTTAATATTGCATTTAAAATTTAAAATAGACCTATATGACTTGCGGATCATGTGAAAACATGAAACACAGAAGTAAAACATTGACATTTGCCATAATATATAATTAATTTTTTTTCTTGAATACATAAAATACATGTTATATTACATAAGGTGTAATGCTTGTTGGTCTTTCACTTTTAGAACAACAAATAGTTTTGTGAAAATAATGTTGAAAAATGCTACTGGAATAGTAGAGAGCGATAGGATTTAAAGTAAAACTCAAATTATATATACAATATACATAGATGTAACCTAAGTATCGGCCATTTGTACATTTAGAAATGATCCACACATAGAAAACGTCCCAAAGGCTCATTGGTAAATAACAGAACATGCAAACAATAGTCAAAGATATCAGAACTCTAGCACTTCTTTTCTTGCACCAGTACATCTGAGTTCTATTCACAGTAATAGTTACATTGCCCACCACATTTACAAATGTCCTGGAGAACATTACTGCTATAACAATTATAGGCAAACACCCATTAAATATCAAATTCCATACTGATACAAATCTGTAATCGGTTTCGTTATAGTAAGTAACAATTTCAGGAATTGAGAGCAGAACGCACATCACCCATAACGAGGATATATAAATCAAGGTTTCCATTTTGTCAGATATTTTAAGAGTCGTACCATATATTGGATAAACACTGCATTTATAATATCTTACACTCATTGCTACTACTGACCAAGCATTCAGACTTACAAGAAGTACTGGTACAATCCTTTCACCATTCAAATCAAGCATTCAGACGACAGTTTTATAAATTTTGTAAATATCTGCAGAATGTCTCCTACAGCAAGGTTCAAGACAAGCATGTTGTTAGTGGTCTGAAGTTTTACATTCTTGTAAATCATAAGTAAAATACTAGCATTTAAAATCAATCCCACAAAGCACACAGACACTATAAAGGTGTAGGCAAAGATAACCTGATACTTCTCTGTAGAATGGTTTGACATCTTTGTACAATTTCCATTGTAGTTCTGTAGCAAATATTACACTTCAAACTGAATATTGCACTATAAATGTGTTCTAAGTGAGATCATCCCTAGACATATTTCACAGTTTATTACACTGACGAAATTATGCGTAACAAAATATTCAAATCTAATGTTATTCTTCATAAAATGTTATGATATCTAAATTAAAACGATACAACTTTTCTTTATTAATGATATTCAAAAATATACTTTTAAAAATTCATTCAAATTTCACCAATATGTAATACTATTTTTTAAAAATAAAATGCACCCATACTTTACACTCCTTTGTTTCTAAAAGAAAACACGCAACTTTGTGTTATCTTATTCTGTTTTATCCATTGATGTCATATCCGTTGGAGGGAGCTTGCAGGAAGATATGACTTCCTGTATATAAGAACATTTCCACTCAGATGAATTTGATAACGGGACCCGTGGCACTGGAAAGGAAACTGCAGGGGGGAGAGGAGACAAACAGGCATGGGAAAAGAGAGAAGAAAATATAAGCAGGAGGGAGGATAGGGAGGAAGGAAACCAGGAAAGAGAGAAAAAACGGAGCGGCGGGCAAACAGAGGAGGGGAGGATGAGGAGGAGGAGCGAGGAGAGAGGAGGAGGAGGAGGACGGGGAGGAGGAGGACGAGGAGGAGGACGAGGAGGAGGACGAGGAGGAGGACGAGGAGGAGGACGAGGAGGAGGGAGGACGAGGAGGAGGAGGACGAGGAGGAGGAGGACGAGGAGGAGGACGACGAGTGAGGAGGGACGACGAGGAGGAGGAGGACGAGGAGGAGGAGGACGACGAGGAGGAGGAGGACGAGGAGGAGGACGAGGAGGAGGAGGACGGGGAGGGAGGACGAGGAGGAGGAGGACGCGGAGGAGAGAGGACGAGGAGGAGGAGGGACGGGGAGGAGGAGGACGAGGACGAGGATGAGGACGAAGAGGAGGAGAGCGAGGAGGAGGATGATTAGTAGTATTATTACTATTAGTATTATGTACTATTATGATTATTACTTATATTATTTGTAATAGTTACTATTATTATTACTAGTATATTATTATTATAACTATTATTATTATTACTATTATATTATTATTATTATTATTAGTATGATTATTATTACTTATTATTATTATTACTATTATTATTATTACTATTATTATTATTAACATTATTATTATTACTATTATATTACTATTATTATTATTATTATTATTATTATTATTATTATTATTATTATTATTATATGTCCACCGCTGTGGTCTCGAGGTAGTAGTGTGCTGCCTTGTCAGCCATCGGGCCCGGGTTTGATCCCCGGTCGGGGCAGTTTTTCTTGGTGAGGTTTTCCTCACCTGTAAGACAAATGTTAGGAAATTTTTAAGGCCTAAACGGTCCCCGAAATCATATGGCCATGATCATCATCCTTATCATTATCACCATCCTTCACCGGTGTGGAAAGCAACGGGAAGCTACCACACCTACAATTCCCTAGTAAAGCTGCAAGCATAGCATGAAAATGCTATGATTGCAGTGAAGGACCTGCCTTCGGGCAGAATTACTATGGATGGATGGATTATTATTATATTCATGTTGCAGTGTTAAATATATATACAACTTTTTCCTCTACTAAAACAGCATTATATGTGTAAAAATACACTCTTGTCTTATACACTGCCTTACATTAAGCTATATTATATTATGTTGCAATCATTATGTTACATATATATGTATATATATATATATATCAGTTATGTGCCAGTACACTTTATTTGTATAGATGATCTAGAATGGGTTTCACTCATTTCTATTATGACAATTGAGTGACCACTTGATAAGAGATGTAGCAAAATTTAGTCAAGAAAACTGAAATTAAAGTCGAGTTAGTCATGTGATTTTAAAATGTGATCTGCTTGGAATGACAACTATCATTTGGTTTTACGGAGCTGTAATATCGCGTATGTGTGTATATATATATATATATATATATATGTCCCGCGCCGTAGCCCATTGGTTAAGGCAGAACGCCTTGGCGCAGAGCTACGGGACTTGCGCTGGTTCGAGTCTCCATGGGGGAAGAAATTTTCTCATGGTTTTCGGCCAGTATGGGACCAGTGCCCACCCAGCATCGTGAGGCATTTGGGTAGCTACAATAATTAGCGGCTCCAGGTTGAGAAAACCAGCTATAACGGCTGGGAGACTCGACATACTGACCACATGTCACTCCTACACTGGCTGATGATCATCTACCTCTGTGATTGACACATGTGGATGTGAAGCCAGCAGTCGGCTGGTAGGCTAAGGGCCTTCTAGGCCTGTTGCGCCAGGAGTTGTTGGAGTTGTTGTATATATATATATATATATATATATATACATATATATATTTAAAATAACCAAAATCGTATTTTTTACAACATAAATACGAGATTAAAGCAAATTATTAAAGACAAAATTAATACCGTGATAAATATCATGAAATATTGTATAGGAGTTGTTGGCTGGGTAAACGGCTAGAACTTTTATTTATATAGTTTTCAATACCAGCTTTAGTATATCCCTTAAATAGTATAACATCTTATGTTAATAGTATTTAATATATATACAAAGTTTAAAAGTTTTGCCAGAAAGCACCTAACTTTAAGCCTCCAAAACTTGTCAGTTCATTATCCCATAGACTTTAATTGATAAGAAGATAATTTAAGGAGGAGTTGATTCGCGCAGAATAATTTATAAATGTTTAATTTTATTATATTCTACAAATTAATTTAACTTCTTACCAGAAATGTCGAAATAACACAACTGGTGGCTTTGAATTAAAAAAAAAAACTTCTTATAATCTTCATAGATCAACTGATATTGCTGGAAATATATGTATGGGGGCATGTCACAGTGTAGTTGATGGAGGCAATACGCTACAAGCCGAAAGGTCGGGGTTCGAGTCCAGGTGGGTATGGGTTTTTGAACATGCCCAAAGGTGGTAATGTGTGTGTGCTTTTTTTTTTTTTACTTTCGCCTATGAACATAAATTAATTACGCAAATCAAAAACCAGTTCGTTATAATAATGTGAAAAAGATGATAAATGAGCCCTGAACAGATAAAATCGATTCATAACATTTCCCTAAAAAACAACGGAAAAGTGTCTTTTTTCACCATTGTATTACTAGACTCGTAATCCTATTAGATACTTTTTTTCGGGAGTTAAATTACAGCCTTTAATGATGCCTACCTATCATGAAAATTTTGTGCAAAGATATATAATTTTCGGCGCAATTCACTAAAATGTAAAATGGATGTTTTCAGTAATATGCCATTCATATGACCAATAGGCCCAACAGAAAAATCTTCAAAATTATTTCTGTTCCTCAAGAGTTCCTCTACAACCCGAGTGTAATTAAAAGTCTGTTAAGTTCAATTAAATGCCTTAAAATGTCTCCTAATTTCTTGCTATTTCGGTCTGACGTGCCACCGTAAGGGGAAGTGGCATTGTAGGAGAACTCTCTCCATGCACCGGCTTCTCGAGCGCTGAAAAGCCATCTCGCGCGTTCCCTCACCATGATGCCCTTTCCCTCCGGCTGTGTGTCAGACTGGAGTAATCTCATTTTTGGAGGAGGCTTTTAGGTGTTTAATTATTCCATTTACTTTTGGTTATTTCCAGAATAAAAAGCATTTTGAACATCTGCTGAGAGACTATTATTGGTCATATGGATTCCATATTACTGTGATACCTGTTTTTAAGTTTTAGCGAATTGTGCAGAAAGTTAACTTACAATTATTTTTGCACAACATTTTAATGAGATATAAGCGTCATAAAAGGCTAGAATTTAAGCTCAGAAAAAAGTCTCTATACGGTTACGATTTAATAATAAAATGTTAAAAAATTACACTTTTCGTTGCTTTTATTTATTTATTTGTTTTTGGAAAAAGATTCTGAACCAATTTTATCTGTTCAGGGTTTTTTTCATCGTTTTGAGCTCTATAACGATTATTTTTTGTTTTTCCAAATTAATTTTTCTATATAGCTGAAAAGTGGAAAAAAAAAAAAAATGTTTTGGGATCTTTATTAATTTTTGCACCTACTTGTTCCGGGCCGATTTTTTTCAAAACATATGCATTAAATTGCTACGATTTTTGTAATTATCTTGTTGAGAAAGAGGCCAGGATTTTTTGAAATGCTCTAATTTTCCTTGCCTAATTATTTTACGTTAAATTAATCCATTCGCCTCAAAAGACGAGGTTGACTCGCTGGAAGTTAAATAGCCTTCAACTCACAATACGAGGTACACTAGCTCAACTCTGCTGTTATATATTTTGCAGTATTTTGTACATCCCTTGGCAGGGTTATCTTTTGTTAACATTTATGAATAGTAAAGGAACGTGTTTTGGCCTTCACCCTTATTGCGAACTCAAGTACCGTTAGCTTTTGTTTGTTTTGAATGTCTGAAAACAGAAAATATAATTTACAGTAACTTAAATCCGGTTTCTGGGGAAATGCATGGAGCATTTAAACTTGAAGCAATTGGGTTAAGTGGAGTAAAATAGATTATAATTGAGAAGGTTAAAAGTTAAGGTTAAATGCCAGTTTTGCAGTATTGAGAAAAGCATGTTTAAAGTTTAAGTTGCAAACGTAAATCGTAGGCAAATGATAATTATAACAATAATTCTTTATCTAATTCTAACGTATACACTTATGTCCTTTTCCCACTGCATACAATTATGCTTAAAAATATAATAATGCACCATACTAGCTTTTTGCTAAAAATTCACTTACACCCCTTTGCTTCTAACCGACTCAATTGATTAATTTTTTTTATAACGAACTAAGGGCTTTTCTTGTTGATACATCAACTATACTAATTACTTAAATAATTCTAATCTCAATATACGTTTTCCAATTTAGTGTAGAGTTTGACACAGATGTATATTTAATAATTAGGTAATCAATTATAAAATTATGTATGATTATAAACCAAAAAGGGAGAAGAATGTTGGGAAGACCATTGAAGAGATGGAAGGACCAATTCGACCTACAATGAGATCGGAAACAGGCCATTGGGCTTAATCCTTGTTGTTGATGATGATTATAAAATTAACACTGATTCCATTTATTTATAGGTTTACAATGACTGATTTTCAAAATGAAGTAAATTAAGTGACAATTCACGCATTTTTATTTAAATTATTTTGTAATTTCGTTATTAAACAGACAGCAACTATAGAAATCGGAATAGATAAGAATTGGTCCAAGCCACGATATATCATGTTAAATGTATAGTTACTAATTAAAACTGCAATCGCTTCTATTGATGATATCAATTATCTTCTTCACGATATAGGAAATAATTGATATTTTGTTCCCTAAAAAATATCATCTATGGTAGTTCGAACGTCTAAGATAAATAGAGGGACCTATTTGGATTCCACTTTTTTAAAATTGTGTTATATATATATATACACACGCACACACACACTGTATTATTAAATGGACAAAGTTTTTTACTGGTTCATTTTTGTGATGAAAATCCAACAGTTTTGAGTCAGGGATAACTGAAGGGATAGGCCTATAGTGTCACAACATAATGTCATTTCTTCACGTCGGTCTATTAAACCTATAATGATAAGTAAGGATCGGAAGTTGAGGATATGCCCTATTTTTAATTTATGTCTGAAGTCGAGGCTCAACATAATGTAAATATTATTTTGGGTCTTTATAGGCCAAAAAATAGTGAATTTTATTTTTTCCTTTTCCTTTTTCGGAGTTTTTTGGTTTATTGGTCCATTTTTGGCATTTTTTTATGTCTTAATGGCTTCTTTCCAACTTTACCTTCTTTTGACTACATTTATACCATTTGTATAATTCAATAATCTGCAGAGTCTAGTCTGAATTCCAACTTCTTTTACGAACACTATCTATAACAGTTTTATTGTCTTAAAGACTTTTCACGTTCCAAACACTTCTGTTCCGCGAGAAAATATTGAACTCTCACAAAATATCACGTTATTTTTAACCACCAGCCAACTTACCGCCTGCCTTAAACTGTTGTATTTCGACTTCAAATTTTCTAAGAAGTTGCCTCTTTGTGAAAATTACCCCGAGCAGAGGGTGAAGGCGGCGAGGTTGTATTATTTATCCGTTCGTCAATAATTGCAGCAGTTTTATACGCCCTTTTTCCAGTTTTTTTAGGTCTTTTGTAGGATATCTTTAGGTCTTTTTAAAGGTCTTTTATAGACATTTTATAGGTCCACAACTTCCGAGCCCTAATGGTAAGTCTGCCGGCCCAATGTTACGTTATTAGGAATAGCAGTTTCGTTGCAGCTTGCTGTTTCAGATGCTATGTTTTGAAATGTGGTTGTGTTAAATAATTTATATAAACTGGAGAAATATATATTAATAAATAGGATCTTCTTTGTGATAATAAAATTGTATTACTCATTATCATAGGTATGCCATGAGTGATTTCCAATTTATCTAGAGGATTTGGAAGTCAAGAGTGGCATTTGTTAGGACTATTTAACGAATAAAATTAAGCTGTTTACTCACAAATCATAATCTAAATATTGCTATTTTAAAATATTTATAAATTTAATGTAAACGGCGATGTTTGAAAACGAACGAGGAATGTTTGTTATGTTTCATTTGTTCATCACTGCAACTTGTTCATGCTATTTATTGCCAAATAGGATCGCAATACTGTAAGAATGCACCCTAGTGGAAAAAACATGAAACCCATCAAACTGTATATTATAACTTATAACCTACATTACAGCTTTTTTTTTTCGGAAACAACTTAATAAGATCAGTATTTAAAAAACACAATTATTGAACACATAATTATCAAATGTGTAGGTCGAAGGAATCTGTTCATTATTTGTTATATTCAACGTATTTGTTGGAGAGAGCCAGTCACTGCAAAATAATGCTCTGACCTGCTCAGAACATTAAAAGGAGGAACTTTCTTTATTTTTGTAATAAAAATTAGATAATTATTGAGGTGGAACACGACAGTGATTGGCTGTAAAACAAAAAATCATTGAAACGTGATTGGTCATTGACTCCATTTGTGGCATGAGTTAGATAGTCAATAAAACCCGAATCACCAAACCAAATTATTAAAATAATCAACGCGTTTAGATAGCGAGGCTATCATTATAAAGACTAGTTATTGATAATGAGAGCCTCGCCATCGAAACGCAATGGCTATTTTAACAGTTTTGTTTGGTGATTTGGTTTTTATTGATAGTAATACGATTGGAGAAATATAAGGTAATTGAATCTCTTACATAGTGATTTAATTAGTATTAATTTGATTTGAATTGTTCAGAAATGTGCATAAAACGTGAGGAATATGTATAAAAATGGTGACAATGTCATAATTTTATTTTAAACATATTTTACAGAATGACAGATGAGAATAGAAAAGAAGTTTTAGAGTATGGACGTTCAAAAGTTTCACTTGACTTCATTAATTGACCAACGTTAATTTTCAGTTCCAAAATAGGGTAATCGATTTGAAATGCAAAAAGTAAAGTGAGCCGTAAAATTCAGACTTCTACATCCAGATGTGCACATATATGACAGATCTATAGATTTTTTCATGTCTACAAAATAGTATTGCTCTTAAGGGAAAACTGTTGCTCTACTTGACGCCGTAGACTGAGTGACAGAGATGGAAATATATCGTCCTCTTTTCCTTCTAGTAGAGTACATAATCAACATAAGTTTACGGCACAATTATCTTCACTTCTGTTACTAAAATCTAAATCATGGGCATTCTAATGTGGTTACTAAAGAAATAATATTAACATTCGAAATTTTATAGAATGTGACCACAGAGACGCCAGTGGCTTCAGAATATTCTCGCTGAGTAAATCACAGGTAATATATTAGTTATGTAGGCCTACTCCTTTTTGACCACGACTCTACGTGTCAAAACAAGTTTCGTTGGAAGGGAATGCTTCAGTGGCTTCTCCGCCAACCGCTGTTACGATAATTAGGTTAACCCCCTAACTTTATTAAATAATTGTGTGTGATGATTATACGTTCCTTATTGGTATTTTTTCATAAATCCGGGACCCAATTTCTTGGCAAAATTTTAGGTGAAATGGATTAAATTTAATATATATTTAACATTAATCAACTAAAAAATCAATCTCACATAAAATACACGTTTACAAGCAAGAATTTCTGGATAAGAACAATGCTATTTTGTAGTCTAAAAACCCTATAGTAAATCAATAGTTTGATAGTGTATTGTTGTTTAAATAATAAATGTTAAAGACGAACATCACTTCGCCTTTATTTTTTTAAAGAACAGCCATTCTTGTTTGTATTTGTAAGTTAATTATATTCGAATAATAAAACATGGAAATCACTTCTATTGAATACATTCTGGATTCAATGTATTTTCATTTTACTTATTTTATAAACACATATTAGTCAACTTCCTCTATGACAAGCCCACCGTTTTTTCATTCTTGCTTGCTGCGCACATCCTAATGGTTGATAAATCTTCCTTAAAATAGGATTACAAGTTCTTTTTAGTTCCTGAAACCTATATTGAAGTTCATCCTTTTCTGCTAGTGTGTTGTATTCGAGCCAACGTAAACTATTATCACATTCTAATCTAATAGTTCTCTTATCCACTTCACTTAGTCTGTTACTAAACCGCATTCAATGTCTGTCTTACACTATATATGTATTCCTCTAATTCATTCTTGAGCATTACTTTCTGTTTTTGTTTCTCATCTTCTTCCCTGTACTTTTTTGCTTCTGTAACCATTCTGTCTATGTCATTCTTAGTAAGCTTTCCTCTTTCGTGATGTATTTTTATTGAATTAGATTTCATTGTGCAAAGATCTTTTGCAGAAACATTTAGTATTCCATTAGCATCCAAATTAAATGTCACTTCTATCTTTGGAATTCCTCTAGGGGCAGGTGGTATGCCTGTTAAATCAAATATACCTAATATATTGTTTTCATGTGTTAATGCTCGTTCACCCTCATAAACTTTTACTGTTACTGCTGTTTGGTTGTTATGATGAGTTGTAAAATTTTGTGTTTGTTTACATGGGATACGAGAATTTCTGTCTATCAGCCTACTCATAATGCCACCCGCTGTTTCAATCCCAAGGGAGAGAGGAGTTACATCAACCAGAAGCACATCCTGAACTTGCGGGTTTGCGTCTCCACTTAGTATGACAGCTTGCACTGCAGCTCCATATGCAACAGCTTCATCTGGGTTAATGGAATGCACCAGTTGCTTGCCATAAAAGTAGTTCTGCAAGAGGGATTGAATTTTTGGGATACGTGTTGAACCTCCAACTAATATTATTTCATTGATGTCTCCGTTAGTAAGTTTAGCATCTCCTAATGCTTTTTCCACAGGATACAATGTAGATCTGAAGAGATCAGCACAAAGTTCTTCAAATCTAGCTCGTGATATTTTTGTATAAAAGTCAACACCATCCGATAAAGCATCAACTTCAATACCTGCTTCTGTGCTAGAAGACAGAGTTCGTTTCGCTCTTTCCGCAGCTGTCCTAAGTCTTCTTAATGCTTTTGGATTTGCTTGTATATCTATTTTGCATTTTCTTTTAAATTCATCTGTCAGATATTTAACTAATCTGTTATCAAAATCATCTCCTCCCAAGTGCGTATCTCCTGCTGTGGCTTTCACTTCAAACAATGATCCATCATTAACAGTAAGGACAGAGACATCAAATGTACCACCCCCTAAGTCAAAAACGAGTATATGACTTTCACCTCTGAGATTTTTATCTATGCCATACGCAAGGGCTGCTGCTGTGGGTTCATTGATAATTCTAAGAACGTTTAATCCAGCGATGACACCTGCATTTTTTGTTGCCTGTCTTTGTGCATCGTTGAAGTATGCTGGTACTGTTATAACTGCTTCTTGAACTTTGGTTCCCAAATATGCTTCCGCAGTTTCTCTCATTTTGCTAAGAATCATTGAACTAATTTCTTCGGGAGTAAATATTTTTGTTTCACTTTTGTACTCTACCTGTATCTTCGGTTTCCGCAATCGTTTATCACTTTAAAGGGCCAGTATTTCATGTCATTTTGGGTTTTTTCATCATTGAAATTTCGACAATTAATCGCTTTACACTGAAAATTGTGTTTCTTGGATTCAAACCCTCTTGATTTTTAGCAGCATCGCCAATCAGACGCTCCTGATCATTAAATGCTACACAGCTTGGAGTGATTCTATTTCCTTGATCGTTTGCAATTATTTCCACTTTCCCATGTTGCATCACTCCTACACACGAGTATGTAGTACCAAGATCAATTCCTATAGCTGGTGATTTAGGCGACATTTCTTCTCTTTATGTCAATATATATCTCGTATATGATTAATTATTGATTACTTCGCTACACTTAATCTCTTAATATTTGTTTAACATTTACTTGTCACTTTATATGTTAATCTACTTTCTCTGATCTTTGAATACTGTAAGATCAATGCAGAGTATTCGTCTTATATACTTTATAAAATAACTGATTCATTCTACCTACACATTGAGATAAAATTTGGCAGAGCTGACTTCCTGATGTTGGTGAAATGCCAGTTGTTAATAACTAGTGTTTGATGAGTAAGAATACACGTCACGCCGGATAGAAATAGCGTTAAACATTACGTATTTTCATTCTAGTACCAAGATACACTTATTTATTACTGAAAGTTAGTGTCATTGCCACATGCCGTGTGCAGAATAAAATGCTATGACAAATTGATGCTAGAATTAGGATTGCAGAAATAGAACACATGACGGCAAGCGTTCTATTTTGTAACATTTTATACTGTATTGTACCAGCAGTTTGGGTTTAAAATAAGGAGCTGCTAAAATATTTTAATAAATTAAAAAAAGTACGTATTATATATGTAAATATGTAAATATATTATTATATTGCATACCAATATACATATTTAAATTTGAAACAGTGTAGATATTTATATTACTTGGTTAATTAATTAAAGACAATAATAGTACAAGAAAATAATTCAGCGAAAGGATACAGAATGTTAATAAGACTTACTATGAGCTTCAGAAATATTTAAATCAAGATTACTTTGATATAAAATTAAGTGTACACTTAAGGTAAGTTTAGTATAGGTCTATGGATCCGTTGAAGAAGGGAAAAATTGGCGAATGAGAAATATCCAGGTATTATATAAACTTTTAAATTAAGTGATAATTTCTAACAACTTATTATCTATTCGTTGGCCATGTTAAAAGTATATGTGAAAATGGAATATCAATAAGGTTTATAAAACATAATTTTGTACGAAGAGGACAAGTAGAACTCGATGGGTGATGTGGTATTAACATTAGGGAACTTAATATTGAAATATGGTGGATAGAGGAGAATCTTGAAGAAAGAGATCTTAGTTACATACTGATGAAGAATATATTGTACGCCTAGTATTTATATGAAGGCACAAAACCAGAATGAATGAATGAATGGAGATGAGTAATTTACAAGGGCAGAATTCGATTTGGGATAAAGCCTATAACTATAGGACAGACAGACAGAGAGAGAAAGAGAGAGAGAGAGAGAGAGAGAGAGAGAAAGAAAGAGGGAGAGAGAGGATTGGAAAGAGTGAGACTGTGAGATAGTGTATGTGCAATCGTATGAGATTGCTAAAAATGGGAGAGGTTAAAAGGAGAATGAAGGGAAGAGATATGGGAGTTCGTGAAGAGAGAGAGAGAGAGAGAGAGAGAGAGAGAGAGGAGAGAGAGAGAGAAACAGGGATAGAAAATAATGTTATTCTTAATAAGTGAAAAGAGGTGAGTTGAGAACAGGCTATGGAGATAGAGGAAAAGAGGTATTGGGTAAGGGAGGGATATGTGTGAGAAAGGGGAAGAGCGGAGGATGGGAGAAGTTTGAAAGAGAAGAGAGATAGAGAGAGAGATGAGAGAGAGAGATAGATAGAGAGAGAGAGAGAGAGAGAGAGAGAGAGATATGGAGAGATTAATTCAGAACACTACCTGCGAAAGATACATACACAATCGGTCTCAGATCTTAAAATAATTAAAGATTTTACATTGAACTGGTTATTTGTAAGACAGATGTCACACGCCAAATATTTGTTAAATGACCTGTATTTCGCAAAACCGTGTGCAGTGAGGCCGAAAAAAAATTCCAGATACAGGTAGAAACTCTACTTCTCCCGGAGGCAGGTGTCATCAGTCATCAGTTATTGTTAATTCGCCTAACGGGAATTCAATTAAGTGGAAACTAATTTATTTCTCTCTCTATCTTTTCGCCTTATAAACATTTTTTTCATGGATTGTGTAGTAAAATCCTTCCGTTTCCGCGTTGGACAGATTCCGTTTTATACAAAATAAATCAACGTAAAGTTACTATTATTTTGCCGGGACCAAAAAATTTGTTCACATTGGACAGATTCCGCATTATTCACGTTCCGGATTAAGCAAGTTTTACTGTATCAAGAAACTGAATATATGATCATATGTAGAAATGCATTATATAGGGAAATTGATAGTTAATGCAAATGAAGGAAATCTTGAAGATGTGACTGAATTCAAATACTTATGAATATTAATTACAAACATGTATGAGGCGCAGAAAGAAATTAAACAAAGGCTCAATTCTGCAGACGCGTGGTGTTACGCATTACAGGGACTCTTGTCAACCCAACTTCTCTAAAACAAACCTAAACTAAATATATATAAGTTTGTTATTATTACAATTATATTATATGGATGCGTAATATGTTATCTTATTTTAAGGAAGGGGAAAACATTTCGGTTATTTGAGAACAAAGTTGTTAGGAAAATTATTTTTGACTAAGAGAGACAACAGATAGGTTAATGGAAAAGACTACAAAACAGTGAGCTATATGGTCTGTATGGGAACCAGATGTAATAAGAAAGTTTGTCTTATGGATTGCGTTGGGTAGGGCATATGACACGAATAGGTAATGGAAAAGGGACATGGAAATTCGTATGAAAACCAGAGGGTAAAAACATAGTAGGTCGGTCAAGAATGAGAAAGGGGTGTAGCACCAACAATGATTTGAGGGAAGTAAATTATACAGGAGATGATTTGAAAACTTTCGCTCACGATAGGGTTGTATGGAGAATTTGTGTCAGCGCGGTCATGATCAGTCGGGTTCGATAGTGGCAGTTGGAAATTCACGGGCGGAGAGTGAGTATAGAGAAGGATTCGGGAGGGATAAGAGAAAGAGAGAGGGATAGACGACAGAAAGAGAGAGATATAAATTGTTTGGGGAGAGGGGAATATGTGAGGCGATGAAGCAGAAGGGAAGAAAAAAAGAAGAATAAGAGAGAGAGAGAGAGAGAGAGAGAGAGAGAGAGAGAGAGAGAGAGAGAGAGAGAGAGAGAGAGAGAGAGAGAGAGAGAGAGAACAATATTTATTCTTAATAAGCTATTCTATCGAAAATGAGCGCTCAGGTTTCAATAATTTCATGAGTGGATAAATTTAATGCTATAGATTTTGACCAAGTGAGACGGAATTTGCTCGTAATATTTCGTTATTCCTGTTTACATCAGATGGCAGTAGTGATGGTTTCTACAGTATGCTGCCATCTTTTGACCGTAAGTGAAACTTGAACAAAATTAGATTTAATATCTTGGAAATGTTTTCTTCGAATTAAAATTAGAACAATAAGCAAATTAAATTCTGCAGTAATGGATTTTTGGAGGCATTCGACTAGAATTTCTAAAATAGATAAAGTAAGATGTAGTGTAATTAAATAAAAGACGAATGTTCAAACTTTAATTGTGGATTTTATAAAAACAATTAAAATTATATGATCATGTAGAAAGAAAGACATAAGAAAATTACTAGAATGGTGGAAGAAGAAGATGATGATAAAGAAGAAGAAAAGGAAGGCCAAAAATAACATGGAATGATGGTGTTTTAAGCAGCATGAATGGAGAATAGAGATTGTAATGACACGGAGATCGGGTGGAGAATGACATATTATTTGGGCAGAATATGTGGAAAATTATGAAACGTGGAAAGGAAATCAATATATATTACTCGTAATAGTTTGTTCAAATGGAGTTGATGATTTTAAATATTTATGTTAATGTTTACTACATAATCGAAAATTAGGAAAGTAAATTATATCAGATTCCAGTATTTTATGTAATATAATTTGACAGGAATTAGCCATTAACAAAAAATTACTAAATAGTTTATAAACGGAATAAAAATGTTTTTCATCTAACAATAGTTTTAGCATTATATTTACGTCCGTATTATGCCTGGAGTTCACCACTATGGTCTCGGGGTAAACCGTTGTCACGGACGCAGCGGTCTTGGTTAGTTCCCTGGCCGGAACAAGTTTCATGTTTTTTTGGGGGGGGGCTTTTTTCTCACCAGTAAGCAAATGACAGAACATTTTAAGGCCAAATAATCCCAGATCATCCGACCATCATAAATAACCATGTCATATTTGCCATGTTCAGTATGGAAATATGAGTGAATGATGCCTTTTCTTAAATATTGGTGTTGTCTTGGAGGTAGCTCTGGCATAGAGCTGATCAAACATCATGAGAGGTCCTCCATGTCATTGTACGGTGATAAAATATGTATGTGGTCCATAATTAAAATCTTCTCCTGTTAGTTTGTGTCCTTGTAAAATTCAGTTGACATAGGAAACGTAAAAATACCTATAAAGAGAAAGACAGAATTAAGGTAGAATATGCATAAGTTAGTTGATTACACAATTTAAGTCTAAATACATTTTGGTGATTTACGAACAAAATTTAGTCTATTAAAATATACGAGATATTATTTACAATGTCTAATGTTAAGACTACGACATTTTTTATTCCGATTAAATACGTGACGATTCGCACGCACACACATACACAGAGAAAATATGAACTACATAACTAATAGATGCACAAAACTAATATTCACACTCGCAAAATCGGCAAGATTAACATGGGGCCTAAGAAGTGAGGCATATACATCGGTGGAAGTCTACACATCTCCTACTTTATAGTTCCCCGGTTTGGCAAAGAGTATTAGAAAAATCATTTTATAGAAACAAACTGATCAGAGTGCAAAGACTTATACTACTAAGGATTGCAAAATCTTATAGAACCGTATCCAACGAAGCGGTCTGTGTAATAACAGCACAAATACCAATTACGATCAATATTGAAGAGGCTGGAAGACTCTATCAATGTACAAGGAAGATCGGATTAGAAAAATCTCTCGTCGACAACGATATTGAACCGAAATATTGGCCACACCCTGCATTGGCAGTTAAAGTAATCATAGAAAATGAAGACACCCACAACACAATTCAGATATATACAGACGGGAGCAAGAGAAATGAAGGAGTAGGATCAGGGATGGCTATATATAAAGACAAAACTCTAATAAAAACATGTAAATACAAACTAAATGAAAAATGCACCAACAACCAAGCCGAACAACTAGCAACACTAAAATCTCTGCAATCCTTGGAACACATGGAACGGGAGAGGAGAACAGCCACCGTTTATACAGACAGTAACGTTACGTTAGACTCACTAAGAAATCACAAAATTCATTCATACTTGATTGAAGAAATCAGAAGACAAGTTTCATCCATGCAGCTGGAAAATTGGAAAACAAAGTTCAAATGGGTGAAGGCCCACATCGGGATCCAAGGGAACGAGTTGGCGGACCAATTAGCTAAAGAAGTCGCAGCGAGCAGAGACCTAGAGGAGAGCCGCAACAAGATTCCTAAAAGTGTAGTGTTCAGTAAACTGTGCGAAGCAAGTGTACAAAAGTGGCAAAATGAATGGGAAAGGACCACTAAGGGCCAAGTTACCAAAACGTTCTTTCCTACAGTACAAGATGGGCTAAGATTAAAACTCAAACTCACATATAACTTAACTACCATGCTAACAGGTCATGGAAATATCAGATCCTATCTCAATAAGTTCAAAATAATACAAAATCCAAATTGTCCCTGCAGTGACAAAGTGCA
The DNA here is from genome assembly GCA_030220185.1 of Diploptera punctata. NCBI lineage: Eukaryota > Metazoa > Arthropoda > Insecta > Blattodea > Blaberidae > Diploptera > Diploptera punctata. Next base: position 46,770 of record JASPKZ010009064.1, read on the forward strand.
AGATATAGAACACATAGGCCTATTACTAGAATGTTTATTATTAGATAAAGAGAAAGATAAACTTAAAACAGTAGTTTTAAGAAACGAGAATTGGCCAATAAAGAACAATGAACTCATTAACACCTATAATAAAGCATTTTCAATATTTTTAAATTCAATTAAATTTGATACACTTTAGATTAAGCAAAACATAGAAACAATAGTATTGTATATAGTTAACCATCTAGCTTTAAGTAAGAGAATCCAATTAGTTATCACTGTTTAATTTTGTAGTTATGTAATAACACCATGCATGTAGTATTACACCACGTAATAGAGCATGCAGTTGAATAAAGACATTTAAAAAAAAACACACACACACACCACACAACACAGAAACTGGGTGTTTCATTAAAAAGTACAAAAAGTAATCAGGATATATTTGATGATCTACTGAATAATTTGAGTTAGGGAACCCTGGGTCAGCCCACTAGCGTTCGGGGATATGGAAGTAAACTTTTTTACCACATACCTGTCAATTTTTTTTCGGCTTATTTACAATGACATGTTTGTTTACACATATTCTATTGTTTCGTTACACGTATCTTGCTATTTACAACTAGGTACATGTTTACATCTACATTCTTTACAGGTGACTAACTGTAAGTACTATAATTGGCACGTGAATTAACGCACCATGTTATTATTTACAACTGTTGCCAAAGTCAAACTACGTGGCTTCAACATCGGTTACAGGATTCTGCCAAACCCTGACGTCATCATCATCATAGTACATTCACGAATTTAGGCCATTTGTTTCGGCCTCAAGAGAAACACCATCCAGAAGTCTTTTGAGTGGACGTCCTGGTCATGGATGCTTCGGACATTCCAGGTTGCATATCTTACAATATCATTGTGCCGTTTTCTTTTAACCATATTTCTTGCTGTGGGTCGTCATATTTCAATTCCTTCTGGCTTTTTTCGTGTTGAGACTTGAAAGTAGTTTTGAAGTTCCTTAGGACAGGTTACTGGCCCGACGCTAAGTAGTCCAGTGGTAGGGCTGCTACCTTTTAGTCTCTGGACAGACATTAGGATACCGCATTTACTCAGTACCTGATGGAACGGTTATACCGCCGTGACTCGCTCCTCAGAGCCTCGTTTGTGAAAACAGGTTGTACCACGAGAAGGTGAGGATGAGAATTGGGTAGGAGAGGTTATACACACGTCACTACCCCTTACAACCCTGACGTAGTTGTACATAAACTGGAAAACAGTAATGAATAATACACGGTATTGGGTAAAGGCAGCGAAAGTCTAACTCCTGCTCGCTCTCGTAAGGGGGAGCGGCTGAAAAGAAGTGCAGCCACGAGAATCTCGCGTACAAGAGTTGGAGAATGAGAAGTTTACGGATTGTCGCAGTGAGTACGAAGGATGCAGTGTTCCTGACACAAAATACATGTTACTGCATTTGCGAAGCCGTACGTTTCTCAACCCCTAATTGCTAACTAGTGGCTACTATAACAAGTAAGCATTTTTAAAGAGATTTTTTTCTTTACTTCATAGCAGTAACGCTTGTATATTTAGATGTTATAAGTTATAACTATATTTTTGACATTTAGCAATGAAGGCCAATTATGACATGAAAAGAACAATAAATGCCTGAATCGGGATTTGAACCCGAGATCTCTAACTTTACACGATAGCGCTCTAACTAACTGAGTTACTCAGGAATCCTAACACAAGCATTTCTTTTTCTTATATATATATATATATATATTATTCTCAATTTTGGGGTACGCCGTAGCGTAGTGGTTAAGCCATTGCGCTACAAGCCGGAAGGTCGAGGGTTCGAGTTCCGGTGGAGTCAGGATTTTTAAATTGACCTGAACCTTCTGGTGGCAATATGGCCCTGGGGTTGACTCAGCCTCTAACGGAAATGAGTACCAGGCGCTTGTTCTGGCAGTAAAGGCGGCCGTCACGCAGGGCTGACAACTCGGTGGACATCATGTGCCGATTGTCCAGGAAACGTGGGAGCCTTAACCTCCCACAACCCAGGGCCTCCTGAGGCCTGTAGTGGGATCTCTTTACCTTTACTTTTATTCTCAATTTTGCACGAGAGGCAGCGGGATATCGTTTGAACTGCCATTTAGTGTGGCTACTATAATAAATAGGGGGCATGCCGTAGCGTAGTGGTTAAGGCACTGAGCTACAAGACGGAGGGTCGAGGGTTCAAGTCCCGTTAGGGTCAGGATTTTTAAACTGACCCAAACCCTCTGGCGGCACACTATGGCCCTGGGGTCGACTCAGCCTCTAACGGAAATGAGTACCAGACGCTTGTTCTGGGGGTAAAGGCGGCCGTCACGCAGGGCTGACAACCCGGCTGACATAAAGTGCCGATTGTCAAGAAAAAGTGGGAGCCTTAACCTCCTACTACCCCAAGGGCCTCCGGGCCTGTTGTGGGATCACTTTACTTTACTTTACTATAATAAATAAGCAATTTAAAGATAATGTTTTAATCTGTCTATCTATCTATCTATCTATATATATATATAAACACCAATTTTGTTAATTTATTATTAAGGAACTTCTTTCGCTTCACTAGCAAAATTTACTTATTAAGTTGCGTCATAAATATTATAGGTTTTTAATCTAATGTTGAGCGTCTGCTGGAATTTTGAATGCGTGATTCACTGGGAGTATGTTCCAAACGGGAGAGCAGTCGATGCGGCTATTTATTCTAAAAAAAACTGGAATTTTTAGGGTCTCGGGTTCAAACGCGTCCGGTTTCAATACTGTACAGACAACCACGAAAAAATCAGGATTTGGGAGGAATACAACCGCTACCACACCCAGCATATAACTTCTATCTTGCGCCTTCATATTACCATCTGTTTCAATGCATGGCCCACTTATTGTGTGAAATTTCGAAGGCATTGAAAATGTGAAAACGGATCTCAACGAATTATTCACATCAAAAACCAGAGACTGGTACCGTCGCGTCGCGGTATGATAAACCTTGGCAAATTATGGTTTAAGATCATAGAATCTAACGATCTCTATTTTGAATATTAGTTTAATTTCTTGTTAGAGAACATTACAAATATTTTTTTTTCGCGGTAATGTGTTTTTTCGTATCTACAGCAATGGCGACCATGGTTGAAAGTTCAACTTCCTACATTTCGGGATTGCCAACCTAAATAACTATATTGTAATATTACATATTACAAACCTCGTGCTGGAAATAAAACCACTGCCATTTGTGTATATACAAAAATATAACCAACAGATAGTATTAATATGCATTATGCGAAACAAATAACTGCATTTTAAATGAACTGAACTTTATTTGAAATAATATAAAACAATAAATACGTACTTGCCGCCATTTTATGACTGATTGGTGTTAGGACCAGCTGTAGTCTCAACTAATAAACATTGACCACACTGTTAACGTTAGTCAGTTGTTTATAATGAACGCACATGTTTCCAACAAATATGTTATTATTTTAATATTATTTATTATTTTGAAAACACCATCGCGAAAAAAATAATGTACAATGCACGTTTGTCAAGTGTTTTACAGAATCTCTTCCCAACCTCGTATCGTAATATACTGTTAACAATACAATAATTATGAGGCAGTATATGTAAAAAATAAACAATTGAAGTGTGCAACGATTTTTTAAGTTACAAAATTAAACGCTACAAGGTTAAATTTAATAAAATATTCATATACTTGTGTGTGTGTATACATATATATATATATATATATATGCAGGGTGTTTCATAAAGGATGGCGCAAACTTAAATGGTTGAAAGTACACGATAATAGAAGCAACAATGTCAATAAACATGGGTCCGCAAACGAGCCGTTTGCGAGATAATTACGAATGTATGGTTACAAGCCGCCACTGACTTCATTGTAAGCATCGTCCTAGTTAGTAGAAATTTATTTGAATTTAGACTTTTCTATTAATTTTTCATCTCATTTAGTTCACATTTCACAGTTCACTTCACTTATGGGTTACCTGTTAAAGGAGATGTTAAAGTGTCTTCCTTGCATCTGGATGCAATATTGAGCTCGTCTCTGCAATGAATGTCGAATTCTTTCGAAAACCCCTGGATCATTTCTGAATTTTTGACAAGCATGTACAACTCTCTGCTCCAGTTCTTCAATCGTGTTAACGGGTGTGCTGTACACTTCGCTTTTGAGGTGACCCCAGACATAAAGATCCAAAGGATTTAGATCAGTTGATCTTGGAGGCCAAGGTACAGATCCGCCTCGACCTATCCATCTTTGGCCGTATCTGCGCGTTAGATGCCGTCTCACAGCAGCAGCAAAATGTGCCGGAGATCCATCATTCATGTACCACAGACTCCGACGTTGCTGAAGGGAACATCCTCAAGCAATCCTGGAAGATGACGCCGCAGAAACCTAAGGTACCTCCGTCCATTAAGTTTTCGTGGAAGAATGTGTGGCCCAATGAGATAATCACCTAGTACGATTTTACAAACAATGACGTCAGTGGCGGCTTGAACCATACATTCGTAATTATCTCGCAAACGGCTCGTTGGCGGACCCATGTTTATTGGGACGTTGTTGCTTCTATTATCGTGTACTTTCAACCATTTAAGTTTGCGCCATCCTTTATGAAACACCATGTATATATATATATATGGCTTTTCATCTCTAGAAAGTATTATTTCTCTTACGAGAACGCTGTCGCCACTTGACGCCACAGAAATGGAAATATATTTTCCTCTTCTCCTACTAGCATAAGCACAGCAGCAACATAATTTTATGGCACAATTATCTTCACTACTGCTATTAAATCTAATTCGTGATTATTCTAATGTGATTACTAAAGAACAATTAACATTTGGAATTTTATAAATTGTGATTACAAAAACGCCAGTATCTTCAGAAGATTCTAAACCACACGTAATATATTAGTTGCTTCTCTTTTTTGACCACGGCTGTAGGTGTCAAAATAAGTTTTGTTTGAAAGGAGTTGGTTCAGTGGTATCTCCTCTAGCCGCAGTTTCAATAATTGAGTTCAACCCCCTAAGTAACTAACTCACTGGCTCTATCGTACCCATAGGTTCATGGCCGCGCGGACATAAGCTCTCCATACATCCATATCCTGAGCTAATGTTTTCCAATCATCCCCTGCATAATCTACTTCCCTCAAAACTTGGTTAATGTTATTTTCCTACCTCATTCTAGGTCTACCAACTGGGCGTTTTTCTTCTCATGTTTCTACAAGAAGCTTCTATGCACCGCTTTCATTCCCCATTCATGCCATATGTCCTGTACATCGAAATCTACGAGACATAAAGATTCTTATTATATCTGGTTTCCTACACATACCATATAAATCACTATTATGTAGTTTTCTCCATTCTTCTGTGTGTTAATCTCTTTTTGGCGCAAACATTTTCCCGAGGACTTTATTCTCAAATAATCTTTTTTTTTTCAAATGCCCCAGGTTGTCATTTCGAAATTTCTGGTGTTCTTTCCTGACATGGCGTGCTTGTAGCCCACTTCTGACTTTGGAGCGCCTGGAAGGTGGAGTTACGCTGCCCCGATGATATGAGAGTTGATGATGATGGTGCGCCAGGAGAGGCCTTAAACTGAACTTAAGCTAATTAGGCGAATATGTTATTGATGATATTGATGGCCAGATAGTGTTCGCGGACCGTTTGGGCCTTAAAGTTTCCTGACATTTATCTTACAGGTGAGGAAAAACCAGGAAAAAAATCTCACCCAAGAAACTTGTCCCGACCGGGGATCGAACCCGAGACCACAGCGGTGGACATATTCGTAATATTTTTTCCTCCCATAAAGTAAGAATCTATGCTTCGCATCCATATAATATAACTGGGAGAATAAAAGTTTTATATATCTTCACTTTTTTGCAAGGAGTTACTTTATTAAATAATTATCTTCTTCTTCTTCTTCACTTCACGGGCTAGGCAAATTGCCTGTTTCGCCTCACAGTTGTTCTGTCCATCTTTTCACTGGCCTTCCTACATTCCTTGAACCTCTTGGCTTGTAGTTGAATGCTGCTCTTGGTAATCTTGATGCATCCATTCTTTCCACGTGTGTAAACCATTTCTCTCTATATTCTCTGATTTTCTCATCCAAGGGATATATATTTAACTCTGTTCTTATATCTTCATTCCTTATCCGATCCAATCTTGTGCAGCCTTTTGTTCTTCTAAGGAAGTTCATTTCTGCGCTTTGTATTCTACTTTGCAGTTTTTTTAGTCATTACCCAAGTTTCACTCCCATAAAGTAATGCAGGAACTGCCAATGTTTTATAAAACTTCAATCTAGTATCTCTTCTTGTTTTATTCTTTAATGTTTTATGTATAGTTCCGCATATCATTTGAAATTTCGACAGTTTCATACGTATGTCTCTTTCAGTTTTTGTGTTTATAGTAAAATTACAACCCAAATAATTAAAATTTGTTACTTGTTCCAGAGGTTTGTTGTCTATTACGATTTTTGATCTTATATGTCCGTTTCCCCAAAATGGCATTATTTTATTAAATAATTATGTGATAATTAATTATACAATCCATAATGGCGAGCTTATTATAAATCAGGCACCCACTATCTTGGTAAAGTTAAGTGAAACTAATTATCTTAATCATTTATTTCAAATGAAATAACTAATGAGTCAATCTCACATAAAAGGACACGTTTACTAGAAATAATTTCTCCATAAGAACATTACTATTTTCTATTCGTGAAAAACCATATAGAAATAGGACGCCATAATAAATTGAAGTCTCGGTATTAAAAATGGTCAGGAAAACCATATAAAAATAGGACGCCATAATAAATTGAAGTATCGGTATTAAAAATGGTCAGGAATTATTAATAATTAAGTTGAAAGGCAGATATGAAACAATACCGATGGCACTGTTTAATTTCTAGCTTCGTAGAAATAGCCGAATAGTGGTACGGATGGCAAGCAGGTGGTCTAATTTGAGAGCACCATGGGATATACGAGCCTTGAAGCGAAAGAAGGACCACATGCTGGGCTCCCCCTAGCGTTGCATGAATAGCACGAATTGTGGGGTTAAATGCAATGAGCACCGTGATTTAAATGAAATCCCGATCTCTTACACCTAGATGTACATTGTGTCAGCCGCTGTTATTACTATGCTGCAAAATCAATTCCTCTATAATCGCAAGTCCGAACATTAGACTATTCAGGCGAAGCAGAGTCATCTATTCAACTTCTAGTAACAATTCCGCCTGATAACGTGTATCCAATTTCATGAGCTACTTCGATATAATTAAAATCGCTATTTAGTTATTAATACCCGGATGACGTGGGGCACATAAAACTACATATTAACGGAAATATTATACCAAAGAAGAAAGTTGAGAATTCGTTTCTTTTTCAACATCCGCCGATATGATCATATTTCCGAGCACTTGAATAATCTCTCTTAGTTCCGTCTTAGCCTAAGTTGCACCCTCTTTCACTTTTTTTCAAGCTTCTGAATTCTTACTCTCTTATAGTCTCTCTGGTTTAACTTTACGAGAAATTTGTAGAATGCGACAACTGTACTCACCTCTCTCACTCGCACCTGTGTTTATCGGATTTTCTTCACCAGATGTTAATAGGGAAAAGGGGGAAGAGGAAAACTGACAACAGGGTGGGTTCTTTCTTTGTATCCTCTGTCATGCCCAGTGATGATGATATGATGATAATAATAATAATGTTAATAATAATAATAATAATAATATAATAATAATAATAATAATAATAATAATAATAATAATAATAATAATAATAATAATAATAATAATAAAGTTCCTGTAGAATAGATGATAAAGTTATAAAATTTGTTGTGATTCCAGATTATTATTATTATTATTATTATTATTATTATTATTATTATTATTATTTAAATACAGATTTTTAATCTTTACACATCTTTCTATGCCTAAAATTTTATTTTCCTTTTCCACTCGCACTTACTCATCCACTCCATGTCCTCCAGTCCTCTTGTTCTCATTCCAGGTCTTATTTCTTGCATCCATGCATTTTGAGGTCTTCATTTCTTTCTTCTTCTAAGTGGACACATTCCAATATTTTCCTGGGTAACCTTTCTTCTTGCATTTGCCTTACCCTGCCCATGCCAATTTAACTCCTTATATCTTATATAATCTACTATTGAATATTTAATATTCATTTTTTATCTGTGACTTTATTTACGGTATTTATTTATATTTTCTTACTTTTGATCGGCTTTATATCTTTTATCTGACAGAGTTAAGACCTTAAGTCTTTCTACCACTCAACTAGGTTATATAATGTTTTCAATAATTGCTCTCAAGAAGTTTATTATTATTATTATTATTACAAAAATGGGGATGACAGATAAATTATAATAAAACAGAATATCTTTAATTGGATACAACAGATGAGCTAAAATGTAATTCAGAAAGAATACGTAATGTTAAAAATTTTAAATACTTAGGCTAGGATCTATTTTAGATAAAACTGAGAATTCAACTACAGAATTTGAAAGAAGAATAACTGATGGAAGAAGAATCTTTGCTATGATGAACTCAGTGCTTTGGAATAGAAATATAATACACAGAACGAAGAAAACTATATTTCAAGTTCTGTTACAAAGCATTTTATTATATGGGTCCGATACCTGGACAGTAAGTAGAAAACAAGCTGTTAGCAGTAGAAATAGATTTTTGGAGGCGATCGACAAGAATTTCAAGAAGGGATAATGTCAGAAACAGCACAATAAGGGCAATTGTGCAAGTTGAAAAACATATTAGGAAAAATAGAAGAAAAACTTTTGAAATGGTATGGCCACCTCATAAGAATGGAAGAAGAGAGTATACCAAAGCAGATCATTAATTGGAAAGCTAATGGAAGAAGTGGAAGAGGCAGGCCTAGAGATCGTTCGATGTATGGAGTGAATAGAAGTATGGAAGCTAGAGATTTGAGGAAAGAAGATGTTTTAGATAGGAATCTCTGGCGACAAATCACTTTGGATAGAAGGAGAAACACTGTATTGGGAATATTCCTAAATTAAAAAAAATATTATTATGAGAAATTGATGGAGGAATTTAAAAATTGGGGATTAGATATTAATTTCAATAAAACAGAATATTTATCATCTACAATTCAAATGGATGAAAGTTTAAAGATAGAAAATGAGATAATTAAGACAGTTAACTAATTCAAAAATATTTGAGATTAATATTAGAGTCACAGAGATGAAGAAATTCCGAGATAAACAAAACAGTAAGTCCGCTTGAGGGTCTTTCCACTGTTCAGCGGTTGCCCTTTTACCAGCCGGCTGCTGGCCCTTCACATCCACATGTGTCAATCACAGAGGTAGATGATCAACAGCCAGTGTAGGGGTGACATGTGGTTAGCATGTCGAGTCCCCCAGCCGTTATAGCTGGTTCCTCAACCTTGTAGCTAACCCAATTGCCTCACGATGCTGGGTGGGCACCCGGTCCCATACTGGCCGAAATACCATGAAAAAAATTTCTTCCCCCATGAAGACTCGAACCAGCGCAAGTCCCGTAGCTCTGCGCCAAGGCTTCCTACCTTAACCGCTCGGCTACGGCGCGGGACAAAAAACAGTAAGTCAAGGAAGGAAAACAATTTGAATGTTAAATTCGGTGTTATGGAGCAGAAACATTCTGAACAAAACTAAAATACTTATTTATAGTTCATTGTTGGAGAGTATGGTGTCGACAGGATTAACAGAATAAGATTTACAGGGCGAGATTTAATTACACCGACAAACAGTAGGGACTGATTCCTGACAGTAAATGGAGGAAAACATGCCTTATGAATAAGTGTCCATAAATGCATCGTTGCCACGGTAGATGGTACTGACGAATGACATTATTCGTAGGGCCCTGTTACATGGCCTGCTAGATCATCGGACTTAACCTCCTGGATTTTTACCTCTGGGGACATCTGAAAAGTGTTGTGTAAGCTGAACCAGTTCCTGATGTGCATACCCTTCAACAGCGTATCCACGTCGCCTGTGACGCTATTCGGAGAGAAGCCGGAACATACGAAAGAGTGAGGCAATCCACGATGCGAAGTGTGAACGCGTGAATTTCATCCCATGAAGGCCACGTTGAACATCTGTTGTGACGTGGATGCGATTATACTATGTACTGTGTGCCGGGACGATTTGTTGTCGTTGCACGCACATCGTTCATTTCCGGACACATGTTTATAGGACCTTTTTTTCTTCATTTCCAGTCAGGAATCGGTCCCTGTCAATTACCGTTCACCCTGTATTGCTTTTTGAATTTGGGGGGCAACAGAAGAAAGGGGAAAACAAACAACGGTGGATTCAAGGATCGCATAGGAGTAACAGAGAATGGTGCATAATGGTCTTTGAATGTTGAGAAATTGAGTGATTTTAAATTAAAACGGTGTGTGGTAAGAGGTAAAATAGGAAGACCTAATCTTGACTCGATGGTTGATGTGGTATTAACATGAATGCAGAAATATAGTGGACAGAGGAGAATCTTGAAGGAGATCTGAGTTACACACTGATGAAGAATATAGCCTATAGTAGTAGGCAATTTATATGAAGGTACCAGAATGAATGGAGATGAGTAATTCACAAGGGCAAAATTCGATTTAGGCTATAGAAAGATAGGACAGAGAGAGAGAGAGAGAGAGAGAGAGAGAGAGAGAGAGAGAGAGAGAGAGAGAGAGGAAGGATAGGGAAGAATGAGATTGTGAGAGAGTGTATGTATAATGTTATGGGATTGCTAAAAATATAGGAGAGTGATGCAGACTATAAGGGATTTTTGTAGGACTGAAATTTACAATGAGATGTCGGAAAATTAACTGTGCTGTAGAGAATTCATAATAATAATAATAATAATAATAATAATAATAGTAATAATGATAAAATTAATATTAATAATGATAATATAATAATGATAATAATAATAATAATAATAATAATAATAATAATGATAATGATAATATGGATGCAACATGTTCATCGAATGGAAGATCACAGAATACCCAAACAAAGTTAAGATATCAACCTGCAGGAAGAAGAAGACCAGGACGTCCACTCAAAAGACTTTTGGATGGTGTTTCTCTTGAGGCCGAAACAGGTCAACAAATGGCCTAAATTCGTAAATGTACTATGATGATGATGATGATGATGATGATAATAATAATAATATTAATGATGATAATAATAATAATATTAATGATGATAATAATAATAATATTAATGATGATAATAATAATAATATTAATAATGACAATAATAATAATAATAATAATATTAATAATGGCAATAATAATAATAATATTAATAATGACAATAATAATAATAATATTATTAATAATGATAACAATTATAATATTAATAATACTAATATTAATATTAATAATACTAATATTAATATTAATAATGATAATAATAATGATAATAACGATAATAATGATGATAATAATAATAATAATTATTATTATCATCATAATCATAACCGTCACCACCATATCCTTCTTTCTCCTTACCCAGTTTTCAATATACAGGACATAGTACATGACCAGATAGCAAAGATCACATCCACGACTGAGAATTTATCTTAGATTTAACACAGATATTATGCTACAAATATCTACCTTACAGTACATTAGAAAAAAAAATATATGGAGATCTCTGCGAGCTTGGTTCAGATATAAGCTTCCCAGCTTCCCAGCCATATTCATTAGAAACATTAGTTTGAGGCTGAGATGTTAGACGCCATATCTATATGGTACCGGGTATTCAATAAGGGACACATTCTTCACTAGCCTTAATCTCTGTGAAAGTAAGTATAGAAAAGACAGAAAATCAATAGCACAAGGACACTAAATAGAAGGAGGATGAAGAGTTTCGAGATATTAAAAAAAAAGTATAGAAGAAAGTAAGCTATTTTAAGAGATTTTCATTTTTGTCGTTTTCATTCGATACTCATTCCTCATTGGATAGCAGTGAAGTAAGCTTTTGACTGCTCACTTCTCTTCATTAGAGATGACGTGTTGGTTGTCGGACCCTCATTCTCCCACGGTCCGTCAAGCTGGTCACGTTCTAAACCCAATGTTACGTATCTGGTGGCCGCAGTGGGACAGTTTTGTCCAGCTGTTTTAATTACATCTTCGGTTCTGCTTTACTAAATTTCATTTTATCGCGTGTTTTATTACGTACTATAAGAATTTAATAAAAATATTTCTATCTTTCTCAAATCATTTTTTCTATTAGCATTCAAACATACTAAGTTAAAAATATATGGACATAAAATAACAGAAATGTAACTAACTAGCCAACTGGCACTATTAAACTCCTATGCTAATGTTTCCAACCATTCCTTGTATAATCTATTTCCCTCAAATCATGGTTAATGTTATTCTCCCACCTCATTATTAGTCTACCAACTGGGCGTTTTCCCTCTGGTTTTCCTATAAGAACTTTCAATTCCCCTCTTTCAATCTCCATTCGTACCAACATATCCCGCCCATCGCACTCTACGAGACTTAACTATTCTTATTATATCTTATAAAGATCACGTAGCTCACTGCTATGAAGTCTTCCCCATTCACCTGTCTGTTCATCTCTCTTTGGCCAAAAAAATATTCCAAAGAAATTTATTCTCAAATAATCGTAATCTTTTCCCTTCCCTTAAAGTAAGCGTCCAAAATAACAGAATTTATTAATTAAAATATTATTGAACTCAAAAAATCTTTAATTTATAAATTCAGTTTTCTGTGGACAGTAATAGGCCTACTCTATTTGTGAATATGCACCTATGTCATAATCTTTAATTTAATATAATTATATTTTGGACATTGACTTTATTTTCTTTTATTCATCATCTGAAATAGATTAAAACTGAATTTATGAATCTGTATCATTGGCATTTTTAAAGTTATAAAGGGATGTGTTCTCTTACTTAGAGAAGAAAAATATTAAGGGTATTTGAGAACAGAGTGATTTGAAAAAATATATGGATCGAATAGAGACAGTTACATGAGTCTCATAACATTGAGCTACTTGATCGTAATGAGAAACCAAATGTTATAAGAACAGGCAAGTCTCTTAGACTGCGTTGGGTAGGACATATCGCATGGATAGGGAATGGTATCTTCTTGTAGAGAAAGTGTCCAATAGGTCTGCTAAGAATAAGATAGGACAATAATATTAATCTCTATTTGAGGGAGGTGAATTTATACAGGGAATGATCGAAAGTATTAGCTCAGGATTAGAGTGTACGGAGCGCTTATGTCTGCACGACTATGAACCTGCGGGTTTTATACTGCCAGCGAATTGGTTAGTTAGCACCGCTGGTGTGAATGAAAAAAAAATCATTTATTTATTGATTTCACGGCTGGGAATGATATATAATCGTGAAAAGTTTTACTTAGCACGAGTGGCGTGGGACATGTGAACATACCTACAAGGGGAGGGGTTAAATTAAGGTAAATATATCATCAGCAGCATCAAGGATTAGACCTTAATTGTCTTTTCCGATCTCTTGCTATAATTGGTCTGTCCATATTTCACTGGGTCTTCCTACATTTCTTTGTCCTAGTGGTTTGTAATGAAGAATCTGTTTCGGAATTCTATTGTTATCCATTCTATTGATGTGGTCCATCCATTCGTCTCTGTATTGAGTAATTCTATCTAATGGTTTGAATATATTTAGTTCTCTTCGTATATTTTCATATCGTTTTCGATCTGTTATTGTATATCCAGCAAAACTCCTCAGAAACCTCATTTCTGACGTCTCACTTCTTCGTTCTTGGTTTTTGGTGAAGACCCAGTGCTCCGATCCATATAGTAGTGTTAGAACCGTCATTGTTTTATAAAATTTTTAAATTGCCTCCTTTCTAGTTCCTTTGAGACTTCGTTTAATTAAATTTATTTATTTTGTTTTCAATGTCTTCACTGTTTCTATATGACAGATTGTATCTCAGATAATTAAAATTGCTTACCTGTTCTATTATTGTGGTCTCTAATGGGATTTTTACTCTGTAGCCCATACCCTCGAAAAGCTAAAACTTTTGTTTTTGAGTAGTTACTTTTAAGTTATATGTTTAATTAAGGTAAATGTATAAATAAATAAATTATAATTAGAATAATCTTCTTCATCGGCCTCAAGGATTAGGCAATCTGGCATGTCTCAAATATATATTCACGGCATCTCTTCATTAGTCGGTCTATATTTCTTTTTTCTTTTGGAATGTAATGTAGGACAATTTTCGATATACTCGAGTCGGGCATTCGTTGGATGCGATCTCTCCGGTTTGTTCTGTATTTATTTATTTTTAACTGTAGATGTATTTTATTCTAAATTTAATTGTTATTAGGGATCTCGCCGTATTTAACAGTAGCATATTAAATCACTATTTAAAATAATGGAATATGAATAAGGATTTCTTTCAATGGAAATCGTACAGCTGATATTAATCAGTAAAATAAGGGTGTCCAATTTCACTCACGCTTTTTTAATGTTTATATTGACGATGTCATTAAAAGTTGATTAAAGATTTTAAATAATATTTTAACCATTAACAATGTATATTTTACAACATTACTCTTTGCTGATCATCATATTATTATTAGAACAGAAAGAGGCAGTCCATAAGCCAAGCCAACAACATGATTATTTCTACAAATAAAACTAAACATGGTTATTTCTACAAATAAAACTAAACATGGTTATTTCTACAAATAAAACTAAACATGGTTATTTCTACAAGTAAAACTAAAGTAAGGGACATTCCAAGGACTATAACCAAGATTATATAAAATTGTAATAAATGGAAAAAATATTGAACAAACAAGTAAATAAAAATATCTGGGATAATAATTTGGGATATTATATAATCATAAAATAAGCAAATCAAGATGAATGGTATAATAGGCGGCCTTGTAGGAAAGCCAGAGGCAAAACGCCCAGTTGGTAGACCAAGAAAGAGGTGGGAGAATAACATTAACTATGATTTGAGGGAAGTAGATTGTACAGGGAATGATTGGAAAGCATTAGCTCAGGATAGGGATGTATGGAGAGCTTATGTCCGCGCGGCCATGAACCTACGGGTTCGATAGTGCCAGTGAGTAAGTAAGTATCTAATAGGCGTGAAGAAAAAATCGAGGATAAAAATAAAGAAGAGGAATACATGATAAATTTAAATTAACCATTATATAATCCTTCTTCGATAAATAAATAAATAAATAAATAAATAAGTAAATACATTCAAAAAGTTGATGTTCCATTAGAGTAAAGAATTCGAGAAGCCATCCATAACATTTATTTCGACAGATATGATAAGCTCTATTTGGATGGTAATAATAATTATATGTGTGCGTTTTTATCTGCTAGCCTTAATTTTTATCATGTCTCTTTGTAGGAACTTTCTCGTGCCAAACATCTCCAGGGCCTTACGGGGAAACAACAAATCAGGAGGGGATATTAAACTCAAGAGCAAAAATGTTTTTACCACACAAGGAGACATGGTGGGTCTCCTCGGTTGAGTGGTCAGCTCAATGGCAGAACCACCTTCAAGACAACACGGACATTTAAGAAAAGACAGACCATCCATTCGTACATCATACTAAATATAATGAATATTATATGGTGGATATGATGGCCTGATGGTGTTCGGACACTATTTGGCACTAACAACGTTTCCCCCGGTAAAGCCTCATACTGGAGATCGAATCGGGGGCCGCTGCGTCCACCGCTGTAGCCTCGAGGTAGCGTGCTGCCTTGTCATGCAGCGGGCCCGGGTTCGATCCCCGGTCGGGACAAGCTTCCTGGGTGAGGTTTTTTCGGAGTTTTTCCTTACCTGTAAGACAAATGTCAGGAATCTTAGGGCCCAACGGTCCCTGAAAATCATCCGGCCATCACCATCATCCTTATCATTATCATCACCATCCTTCACCGGTGTGGAAAACAACGGGAAGCTACCACACCTATAATTCCCTAGTAAAGCTACAAAGTATAGCATGAAAATGCTATAATTGCTGTGAAAGACCTGCCCTCGGGCAGAATGTAATGTGAGTAAGACAAAAAAACTATGGCATTTCAAGGTGAAATACTGATAAGAACTAAAATTGTTATTAACAACAATATACTAGAAGAAATTAATTCCTACGACACATGTAAAGGCATAGACATAAACTTGATCAAATTCCAAAAACTTATAGGAAGAATAAAAAACACTTTTCTCCGAAAAGTACGCCCAGATACAGTTATAAAATTTTATAAAACAGTGGCTCTTCCAACTCTACTTTATGACTCTAAAAGCTGGACTCTTACTACAGGCAAATTAAATAGGATAGTAGCTGCAGAAATTAAGTTACTAAGACCTTTAGCGAGTGGTACGCTTTATGACCACATACGTAATGACGATATCCGCACAGCTCTCAACACATCAGCAATAATTGAAACCATCGAAATATACCAAAGTAATTGGCATGAACACCACCTTAAAATGCCAAACAATAGACTACCTCTGAAGCTTTTCAACTACAGACCCACAGGGCAAAGATACCCTAGACGACATAAGAAGCGATGGAGGACCAATTTCTATCCTGACCTAACCCCTAATTGCTTTTGATGATGATGGCGATGATTAAAAGTGATGCCACCACAGACGTCAGAAGTCCTATGGGATAGTGGAGGTTTGACTTCCTTTTGTATACAACTGAAACGAGATGTCAGCCGGGTCTCAGCTCTCGGATGACGACCGATTTTATCTCCAGAACAAAAGTCAGGTATTCACTTCATTTAGAGGCTGAGTTGACCCCAGGGTCATGGTGCCGTCATAAGGTTTAGGCCAGTTGAAAATGTTAACTGTATTAGGGTTCGAACTCCGACGTTCAGGTTCGTAGCATATTACCTTAATCACTATGCTAGAATAGAATAGAACAGCTTTATTTAGCCTGGTGGAGTTAAGGCCATGTGGCCTTCTCTTCCACTCACCAGGATAAACATATGTTACATATAAATACAAAAAAATACAATAATAGTCATACTAAACAATTAATTATCTGTCAAATTGAATAATAATGAAAATATTGTCTAATAATACAATGAAATTAAATACAATTAAAATTAAATTAATGATAGAATGAATACAGAAATGAATAACAGCTCGAATCTACTAAACATAAAAAGAAAAGAAAGAAAAAATACAAAGAAAGTAATAAACTACAAGGAATTAATCTATGCTTTTTATACAAGGCATTAGGTAAATATATTAACGAATCTTAAATCTGTTTTTATTAAATAATGAAAAAAAAAACACATTACTAATTTTTAAAAAGTAATATTAGTGAGTTGTTTCTGTTAGTAATGTTACATCCTCGAAACACACACACACACACACACACACACACACACACACACACACACACACACACACATATATATGTTCTTTGAATATATTAAAAATACATTAGTTATTACCCTAAGTGATAAAATAATACTATTAGAGAGGTGTTTGTGTTTTTTTTAATCTTAAATATATGTGACATGTGGGCACATTCTTGGTAATTCTACGGCTTAGAGTAAATGGAGGTACAGAAAACAAAGAGTTTAAGTTGATATAATAATAATTTATTCAGTTGTCTTGCTGAATGAAGGAGGTGCTTACCGGCTAATAAGACACATGTCACATGAAAGCCCGATTTAGAGGTGGTGCATGAATGTGTCAGTAGCGGTGCTGCTCTTAATGTTGAATGATTTATTGTGCACGTCCTGCACATATGTCTAGCGCCCACAACGCCTGGGATTCTGAGGCTTAAGCTCACCAAGATTGAAGCTCCTGTCGAACACACACTTCTGATTTCTGTGAATAAAAAATAAAACACTAGAGAATTACTTGTAGGTATTTCAACTTGGGATATATAATAAATAAAATTGCTATTTATTTACGAGGATTTAAAACGATGTTTTATGAACGAGTTGAATATTTATGCTCAGATCAAAATTTAGAAACGAATTCGTAGATTATTTTTTAATCCTTGGAGTCTATGTAATTTTATTTCATATCATCCCAAACTTCTCTGTTTTAAATAAATAAACATTAATATGTACTTAATAATAATGATAATAATAATAATAATAATTTTATTATTTATGTACAGATTTTCAATGTTAACACATCGTTCTGTGCCTAAGGTTTATTTACCTTCTCCACTCGTCTCTATCCAATAACTTCATGTCCTCCAGTCATCTTGTTCTCATTCCAGTTCTTATTTCCTGCAGCCACGAGTTTCAAGGTCTTCCTTTCCTTCTTTTTCCAGGTGGACACCACTCCAATGTTTTTCTGAGTAACATTTCTTTCTATATTTGTCGTACATGTTTTTGTTGAATTTCCAAACTTCAGCCCCATATGTAACAGTACTTGTGACTATTGAATTATATATTTGTAACTTATTTTTTCTGGTTATATGTCTTCTACAGGACACCATTTATCTTTGCTGTACTTTAAATCTTTAGGATTTTTAGCATTGTTGTGCTTTTTGTGACGAACAAGGAACTGGCCTGATGCATCAACCGCCAACCTGGAGGACCAGGTGATTTTTGGTCAAGATTTTCTTCCTCTAGCTTTTATCAAACCAATGAAGAACTGCAAGGCAGCAGTATCTGTACCCTAGATAAGGGGTCCTCACAGGGTACTATCAGCCCGGTTTTTTAACGAGGTTGTTATTTCTCCCCCTCACCCTTTTCTATCCTGGCTCGGAACAGGCTTTGGCGGGTTTATAATAATATATAATAATAATAATAATAATAATAATAATAATAATAATAATAATAATAATAATAATAATAATAATAATCATGATAATGATGATAATGATAATGATAATGATAATGATAACGATAATGATAACGATAATGATAATGATAATGATAATGATAATGATAATGATAATGATAATGATAATAATCATAATGATAATAATGATAATGATAATAATCATAATGATAATAATCATAATGATAATAATGATAATGATAATGATAATAATGGTAATGATAATGATAATAATAATAATTAATAATGATAATGATAGTGATAATAATAATGATTACCATGATCATGATAATAATAATAATAATATAATGATAATAGTAATGATAATGATAATAAAATGATAATAATAATGGTTTATTTTACTTGATGGAGTTAGGACCGTAAGGTCTTCTCTTCCACTACGTAGGGTTAAATTATGCAGATATTAACTATTATTAACTTACTTACTTACTTACTTACTCACTGGCACTATCGAACCCGTAGGTTCATGGCCGCGCGGACATAAGCTCTCCATACATCCCTATCCTGAGCTAATCCTTTCCAATCATTCCCTGTATAATCTACTTCCCTCAAATCATAGTTAATGTTATTCTCCCACCTCATTCTTGGTCTACCAACTGGGCGTTTTCCCTCTGGCTTTCCCACAAGAAGCTTCCATGCAAGTCTTTCATTCCCCATACGTGCAACATGTCCTGCCCATCGCAGTCTACGAGACTTGACTGTTCTTATTATATCTGGCTTCCTATAAGGACCATGTAGTTCATTGTTAAGTAGTCTTCTCCATTCACCTGTCTGTTCATCTCTCTTTGGTCCAAAAATGTTCCTAAGTACTTTATTCTCAAATACCTGTAATCTCCTTTCCTCCCTTAAAGTAAGAGTCCATGTTTCGCACCCATATAATATAACTGGTAGAATAATAGTTTTATATATTTTCAGTTTAACGTTTTTTGAAAGGAGTTGGGACATCAGAGTCTCTGCAATGCATAATAGCACGCATTTTCAGAATTGAGCCTATGTTTAATTTCTTTGTGCATCTCATTCCTATTTGTGATTATTGTTCCTAGGTATTTGAATTCAGCCACTTCCTCAAAATTTCCCTAATTTGTCATTAGCTGTCCATTTCCATTATATAATGTATTTCTACGTGTGACCATATATTTAGTTTTATTGATATTTACTTCCAGTCCTAATTTCTTAGTGTTACTCAATAGTGTGTGTGTGTTGTCCTTTAGTACCTCCTCTCTATCGGCCAATAGTACTACATCATCAGCATAACTAACAGCTCATTAATGCCATTGAGTTTTAGGCCTTCTTCATCCTCTAGAGATTTGATGGCGTGCTCTAGTGCAAAATTAAATAGTAGAAGAGATAGTGCATCTCCTTGCTTCAACCCATTCTGTATTTCAAAAGTGTCCGAAAACTGTTTGCCTACACGCACCCTACTCTTTGTGCCATTTATACACATTCGTATAAGTCTAACTAACTTTTTAGGAATTCCGAACTCCAGAAGGATACTATATAACTTCTCCCTCTTAATTGAATCGTATGTTTTTTTGAAGTCTCTGTATATTTGGTGTACAGTACCATTATATTCCCATTTCTTTTCTAAAATCTGTCTTAAGCTGAAAATCTGATCTGTTGTAGACCCGTTTCTTCTAAATGCACATTGATGATCTCCTAGAATGTCATCAATATAGGGAGTAAGTCTGCTTACTAATATATTTGTTAGAATTTTGTACAAAGTTGAGAATAACGAGATGCCCCTGTGGTTGCTGCACTCAGTTTTATCTCCTTTCTTATAAATTGGTACGATAATCGATTCTTTCCATTCATCTGGAAGAGCTTCTTTTTCCCAAACGATACTAAGCAACCGGCATATTTTATCCATCAATTTTTCTCCCTCTGATTTCATCAGTTCTGCTGGGATCTCATCTGAACCTGATGCTTTATACATCTTCAATTTTTCTGTCGCCATTTCAACTTCTAATTCACATGGTTCTGCGACTAGCATTTCTGCTGTCTGTAAATTATCCTCCTCAATGTTCTGTTCTGTATGTACATTTAATAGCTGATTAAAGTAACTTTTCCATCTGTTTTAATATACTCCTGGAATCTGCAGTCATATCCCCATTTTCATTCCGGATTATGTTTGTTCTAGCCCGAAACCCTTTCTTCTCAATCCCAATTGCCTGATATAATTCTCTAATGTTCCTATTTTTTGCATTCATTTCAAGTTCATTAATCATCTCTTTCAAATATTCCCCCCTTTTACTCTTTAGTAACCTGGTGGTTTCCCGTCTTATACTATCCAATTGCTCTAAACTTACCTCATTTGGCTCGTGTAACAATTTCATTTTTGCTAGTTTTCTTTTCTTTACAATGTTGGTACATTCCTCATCAAACCATTTCATGTTTTGCCTCTTTTTTAAGTAACCAATGCTTTCTGATGCTGACAATTTAATAGTATCTCTTATAGCCTCCCATTCTTTATTTATATCAGTTTCTTCTTCGTTTGCTACATTGTCATCTGAAGATTCCAGTACTTCAAATCTATTAGCAATTTGATTTGGTATTCTTGCCGCATTTCATCATTTTTCAATTTTTTTAATTCAATTTTTTTAGAATCATCTTTAGCGTTTGTTCCTCTCATGAGCGATAGTCGTTGTCTGATTTTCACCCTGTCCAGATGATGATCCGAATTACAGTCTGTCCCTCTAACTGATTTAACATCGATTATGCTACTGTTGCAGCGTTTTTCCACTAATACATGATCTATCTGATTCTGAGTTTCTCCATCTGGAGACGTCCAGGTGTATTTATGAATATCCTTATGCTGAAATGTTGTGCTCTTAACAATGAGATTTTTGATGTGGCAAAGGTGACTAATCTAACGCCATTGTTGTTACTATCTTCATGAAGACTGAATTTGCCTACTGTTGGTTTGAATATATCTTCCCGCCCCACTTTTGCATTATAATCTCCGAAGATAATTTTCATATGGTATCGTGAAAGGATATCAAATACGCATTCTAATTCTTCATAGAACTCATCCTTGATCTTGTCGTCTTTATCTTCTGTGGGGGCATGTACATTTACAATTATAAAATCATGTTGTTTACCCTTTAGAATTATGTATGATATCCTATCACTAACAAACTTAATATCTCGGATAGCGGATAGGATCCTCCTTCTGACTAAAAAACCCGTTCCAAATGCAGGTCTTTCTGCACCCCGTAGTATAATGCAAATCTTTCTGATTCCTGACTACCTTCTCCTGGCCACCTAACTTCCTGTAAAGCGACTATATCCAAGGACGATTTATCTAGTTCCCGCGTTAATATCTCTAGTGCCCCGCTATTGTATAAAGTCCTAACATTCCATGTTCCTAGGAACATGTCCCTGTGTTTGAGCCTTTGGCATGGGTTCCCTGAAGTAGTCCCCGCCCGGAGAACCGAATGGGGGACTATTTGACCTCCGGAAAATTTTACCCCAGTTGAACCCATGTCCGCATTTCTTGACGGTTCTATTTTTACGGTGAAAGATCGTCACTCTTTCGACCAAGGTACTTTTTTCGTCTGGCTTATCACCTTCGAATAGTCCGGCATGGGTAATATCAAAATATTGTTTACACAGATTTTGCTCTGAATTTGTTCTTTGAAAATTCCATTACCCTCTGTTTTCTGAATTTAAATTTTTCAACAAATCTGGAAGAAATATTTTTTTAAATGATGTACCTCTTCGATGAAGTTCAAACTTTGTTATTCCAACGATAATCTGGTTATCCAGGAATAATAATACAATAAGTAGAGTTAGGAATTTTGATAACGTGTAATTTAAATGTTTAAATACAGAAGTAATCATGACGCTTATAGATTTTTTACAAGGTTTAACTAAATTCCCATTACAGACTTTGAGGATATGTAGTGGGGACCAAGATGGTTATGTTTAAGACAGGAACTCGTGTCCGGAAACGTACCGTTTTCCCGCTATACGCATGTAAAGTACCACAACACTCATTCAACTCTCCCGCATTTTCGGCGCCAAGGACTCTGCACATTCTCCTACTTGACCTCGCTAGACTACTACGTGTGGAGACACATGAAGTCCCTGATTTACGAGACTCCTCAAGGAAGACCTACTGGTGCGGGTTATAGCTGTGGCGGATGTTGCAGGACCAAGGATTGGTGATTGTGAGTACCAGAATATTGTTTAGATACCGTATCTATGTTGACGTAGACGGTCGTCGCATCGACCCCTTTTTATGAATCCAAATGACAAGCAGCAGGTGTCAGAGAGGGCAACGTGTGTTATGGTATTTTGCGTGAAGCGGGAAAAGACACGTTTCCGGATATGAGTTCCTATGCTAAACATAATCGTTTTGATCCCCACTACACGTCCTCGAAGTTTGTAATGGGAATTTACTTACACCCTGTATGTAGAAGGGGATAGCTGCGTTGGTAAATGTTTTCCTCATTCTCGTGCACTAAATGTTTCCGGTCTATACTGCTTGCAGACACAGTTAGTTGAATTACCTACTTACCATGTTCGAGTACAGCATTGAATAGCGAATTTTTACTGCGAAAGTTGCCTTTTAAAGAAAACGTCGTACGAAAGATGCATTCGTAAATTTAAACAACGTTACCCTGAAAGTAAAGTGCCGTAAAATTCGATTATTGGAATACCTCAACGATCCGTATTAAGAACACTTAAAAGTTTGAATTTTATCCTAAAAAAATCGCCTTGTTCATAGATTACATCCTTCTGACGTTAATGCAAGATTTAATTTTTGTGTTTAATGCTCCTACGAGTTTTAATGTTTATTGTAATAATACATACATTCCGGGTGAATTAAAAACTGCAATTACACGATAAATTGTTGGTAATATCACAAGCAGTGTTCTAGAAAGTTGCTGGGATTTATTATTTGTTGTAAAAAATGCACATATCAGGAGGGATAATATTTCCGGCATCTGCCTTTAAAAGTTAGTAAAACATTTTGTTTATATTCAAGTTTATTTTGTTTTTCATTTTAATGAAATATTGTATTACTTTCTTCCGCAAAATCCTTCAACTACTCTCGGCGTACGATCACTTGCTGACTGATGCCACTCCCTTGTCGAATACGCTGGATGTTCGTTGGCACCTTCCAGGCAGTTTTTCTCTCTCTCTCTCTCTCTCTCTCTCTCTCTCTATATATATATATATATATATATATATATATATATATATATATATATACTTGAGATCTAAGTCGTCCCAAAAAAAAAATTCCAGTTTAAAATACTTCGAAAGTCTTGGGACATTTTTTCAAAAGTCTTCAAATTTTTTAAACTAAAATTTTACTTAGTTGAGGACAGCCGAGATCTCAATTTTATATTGTATTACGTATTTCATCCTTTTACATAGTACCATCAACTGTGGTTCATAGTTATGTACTGGAGTTTTTATATAATAACAAAATTAATTTGTAATCATGATAAAATTCGTCTAAGAAGGTATTCAAAAGTACTGAAACAGCTGTTACGAATTTGTATTTTAATAAATGTGAAAATCATATAAAACTTTGTTTTATTTTCATTTAATTAACATTAATACATATTGATTGCATTTACCTTAAGGAATTTGTACTTAAGTATGCTCATTTATTTGACTTATAATATGTATAAGAATGGTTAATTAAAATTAGGACAAATAGTTATATTTGAAGCAAAAGTTTCTAACAAGATTCCCAAACATTTCGTACACGTTTGTTTCATATCCCTGAGTCACCCTGTAGGCAGTAATATATTCTTGAATGGAGCCGGTTGATGTTGTCCGGAGGGATGTAAAAATGATAAGATGAACACATACGGTAGCTATAAAAACAAGCTCTTTATCCTTTAAAAGCTCGCGAGTTATTTTCTGTTCAGATGAATAGACGATCCAGCTTTCAAGTTGAAATAAAAAATACATGAAGTGTTGATACTTTTGACGCTAATCACCAGGGCTACTTGACGAAAATGATTGATGACCAAAGATTAAGTACCTGTAACGGCACATACTCTGATTGATCGCTAGAAACTTGTTCTTAACGAATACAAATCGCACACGAGATATTCAAGTTGTTCTCAGATCCTTGGATTACATTGAATTAATCAGTTAGATGGACAAACAGACTGTCTGCTAGGCAGAGAGATAGGCAGACTGTCAGAAATACTGATAGAAATTAAAATGAATAACGAATTAGGTCTTTTAAAAATAATGACGACAATTCTTAATGTTTTTCTTGTCCAATGCCAACCAGGTTGTCTTTTATGGTATTTCTGGCTTTCTCCCCTGGCATTGGCGGAACTGTAATCAATTTTATATGTTGGGGCACGAGGAAGGTGCAGTTAAGTTACTCCGATATGATGGGAGAAAAATTATATTGAAGCGCCAGGAGAGTCCTTAACCTACATTCTAAACTATGTGCAACCTCAGGAATAATTCCTTTTAAGGAAAAACGCTTATGGTCTGACTGGGAATCGAACCCGGGACCTCATGCTGACCACTAGCCCATTGAGGCTGGACAATTTTAAGTTACGGCAAATTGTTTATTTTCCAAGAAGGGATCTACGTCCGAAAATGTATGGTTTGGTGCTTACAACGTTAACCCTTAATAATGGCAAAACAACACTTCCTGGTATCAGTTATTTAAATGTGACGGACCGCACTGAAAACAAAATCGTTCATAACTGTTACTATTAGGTATATTGTGCAATTCCACACACATTTCAGTAATTTATTATCGTTAGCTTTCTTCTGTATTATTAAAACTATTGGATAAATTAAAACTATGTATCTTATAGGATACATTGCGAATTTAGGGTTAAAGTTTGTTAACGTTATTTGTGGCGTACTACAAATCATTAATCATCAGCGCAAAGTGTATTATATTTAACAATACTCTCTTTATTATATGAGGGTCGTTAACATCTTAATGAACATATATATTGCAATTAATAGACGGTTGAAACATCGAATATATATATATATATATATATATATATATTTCAGGATTGTTTCTGTATTTACACAGGTATTCTCAATCAAAATATACATTTTTTTTTTCCCACGCCTCCCGGTATTGCGTGTCTGTTCCTGTCATACTTCTCTTCCTCATGTCTTGAATTCCCTTCATCCACATTGGCTCTGGTCTACCACGTTTCCCTTTTCCAGGAGGTATCCATTTCAGTACTTCAATACTTCTTTGTTTGTTTCTGTGTCCCTTCTACTCATTATATGTCCATACTATCTTAGTTGGATTTCTTCAATCTCTTGTACAATATCCTTTTCTACATTCATTATTTCTCTTATTGTATTATTTTTTATTTTATCTAGTTTTGATATTCTTGCCGATCTTCTTAAAAAGTCCATTTCTGGACATTATATATATATATATATATATATATATATATATAATATAATTCTATATAGCGTGATCGGTAACACACTAACGCATAGAGTTATATAAATATATATATCACCTTGACGTGGTGGGGGGGCTTAGTACCCGATGAACCAGACGACTCTACTGGGGAAGATTGACTTAGGTTAATCTTGCTGGTGGGTAAGAGGCGAGGGGAACTAAGTATAGCTCACAACGAAGGAATGGCGTCTGTATCCATATTGGGCGGCCACATCTTCGTCAAGTCAAGTCTTCAACGGTCAACAGGGCGACAAGGAATAGCACAGCTAAACTTGTAGGGCTTGAAGAGCGGAAGAAGCAGCCCTCTCTTGGGGGGTGGATACCCAGAGGAGCATGTTTGGAGGCTCAGAGGAAGCAGCCCTTCCACCATCCTTGTCCTGCGAAGCGCTCGTAACGCTTCCAGGAGACATTTATCTTACTGAGAAGCTTCATGGAAATCAGCCGGATTGTCATAAAAGGAACCGACCCAAGCAAGATAAAAGGATACGATTTGGAATAAAGGACATTTTGAAATTAGGAAATTGGAACGTAAGGGGAATAAATACAAAAGAAGAAGAATTAGAAAGAGAATTAAAGAAAAAAGAAATAAATATAGCAACAATAACAGAAACAAAAAAGAAACTAAAAGGAACAAAGGACTTACAACACTATACTATGTTGTATAGCGGAGTAGAACAGACAACAAGAGCGCAGTGTGGAGTAGCAATTTTAATAGATGAAAAATGGAAGAACAAATTGAATAGCTATGAGTTTATAAATGAAAGAATCCTGATAGCCAGATTTAAAATTGAAAGAGGATATATGATGATAATTGCTGTGTATGCCCCAGAGGAAGGCAAGAAAGAAGAAACAAAAACATTTTATAAAACATTACAAACATTAGTTGATAAATATACAAAAGATCATCATTTAATAATAAGTGGAGACTTAAATGCCAGAGTAGGCAATGTCCCTATACCTAATGTAATAGGAAATAATGGAGAAATAACAATAAATGAAAATGGACAGGATTTGAGACAGTTTTCAGCCTATAATCAATTAAAAATAATGAATACCTATTTCCGAAAAAAGGACATACATAAATATACAAGAAGTGGATATAACTCAAGATCAATAATTGACTATTTAATCGTAAACAACAAGCTAGGAGCCTTGGTAAAAGATGTGAGAGTACATAGAGGCAGCGATATATACTCTGATCACTATCTCGTGATAAGCAAAATAAACATAATAGCTAAATGGCGGAAAAATAACATAAAGAACAAAAGAAACCAAGAAGAAGTATATAAAATATATTTATTACAAGATCAAAGTATTAGACAACATTATGAAAGCAGAATGAATAAATATATATCAGAGATAGCGACGTCAGAAGATATAAATATTGAATGGGAAAATATATCAAATGTAATACATAAAACAGCAAATGAGATATTAGGAAAGAAAAATAGAATAAGGAATAGGAAGGGCTTGAGAACTTGGAATGCGAATATACAAAATGCAGTGAATGAAAAACAAAAAGCATATCATACATACTTACGACTGAAAACAGAAGAATCTTATGAAGAATATAAAATGAAAAGGAGAATTGCTAAAAGCATTATAAGAAAATCCCATCAGGAGTCATGGGATAAATTTATAAGCTCAGTAGAACATGATATGTATGGAAGACAAGAAATAGGTTATAAATTAGTGAAACATCTAAATCAGACTGAGAAAGATTCTGCCAGATTGAATATAATCCCAGAACAAGAATGGATCCAGCATTATGAAAAACTTTGGAAAAAGGAGGAAATTGAAGGAAAAGAGAACAATGAGGAAGAAATAAAAGTGGAAAATATTGATGTAATAGACATAAATGAATTAGAAATGGCTTTGAAAACCACTAAGAATAGGAAAGCAACAGGATTAGATAATATAAATATGGAATTAATCAAATATAGTGGAATATTGTGTAAACTACGAATACTTCATCTAATTAATATATGTTGGCAGACCTATGGGATTCCAACCACTTGGAAAACAGCAATTGTCAAGAATATATTCAAAAGAGGAGACCGGAGAAATTGCGAGAATTACAGAGGGATTAGCTTAATGAATACTGGCTACAAAATATATACGAAAATAATAAATAATAGATTGAGAAACATAACAGAAGTAATAATAAGTGAAAATCAAAGTGGATTCAGAAAGGGAAGGTCATGTATAGACAATGTCTTTACACTGAAACAACTCATAGAAAAGAGAAGAGAACATAACTTAGAAACTCACATAGGATTTATAGATTTGGATAAGGCCTTCGATCGAGTAAACAGACAAAAATTATGGGAAATATTACGAATGAAAGGATACCCGCTGTGCCTTGTAGAAACAATAAAGACATTATATGAAGACACAAATATAATTATAGATACCGGATTCAAAAGAACAGATGCAATCAAAACAAATACTGGATTACGACAAGGATGTAGTTTATCACCCACTTTGTTTAATATATATATAGACGATATTTTTAATAAATGGAAAGTTTTAGTAAATCCAGGAATAAGAATGGATAATAAAATGTGCATAAATAATCTTTTATTTGCTGACGATGTAATCATAATACAGAAAAATGAAGACGACTTACAGAAATCAATGCATGCATTAAATGAAATATGTAAATTATACGATCTAAAAATTTCTGTAAGGAAAACGAAGACCATGGCTTTTAGAGGAAGAGATCCAGTGAGAACCAAAATTATTTTAGAAAATCAAAGTATAGAACAGGTGTCTAGTTTCAAATATTTGGGCTGTGATGTTGGCTACAATGTGGAAAGAGATATTGACTCCAAAATAAATAAATTTCAGACGGTGTGTGGAACAATACAGAGAACATTCAAAAATAAAATTAGAAAAGAAACCAAGATAAAAATGTATAATGTTATGGCGGTTCCCACAATATTGTATGGATGTGAAACTTGGGCTCCAGTGAAAAGACAGAAGGATAGAATACAGACGGCAGAGATGCGGTTCCTAAGACAAGTAAAAGGATGTACAAGACTTGATAGAATAAGAAATGAGGATATAAGAGAAGAATTGAAAGTACAGCCTTTGTTGGATAAAGTCACGAATTACAGACAGAAATGGATTGATCACATGGATGGAATGAGCAAGGAGAGATATCCATTGTTAGCCAGAAATTATCAAGCAAGAGGAAGGCGTGATGTTGGAAGACCTAGAAGACGTTGGGCTGATGCAATATGAAGTCGGAACGGGCAATTGCCTAATCCTTGGAGTGATGATGATGATGATGATGATATATATATATATATATATATATATATAATGTAGATTTTCGTGGATGTGTTAAAATATATAAGACCTAAACCTTGGATGGATTTACGGATTCCAAAACGGACCACAGTGAACACTCAATCTGATAATAATGTAAGACTTAAACCAGTGACTCGAACCTATCATTCCTTGATAATGGCATGTGGGATCATGCCGATACGTCGGAATCAATGGCCAGAGGCCGATCTTGAATGCATACCGCGGAAAAAATAAAGAAAACTTTCTTAATCATATATATACCGGTATATATATATATATATATATATATATATATATATATATATAATATATATACCGTACAGGCCACATGGCCTAAAACGAATTTGTTCATGATGATGATGATGATATATATATATATATATATATATATATATATATATATAGAGATATGCTAGGACAGAAGGATGTAATTAATATTTTTTACCGATTGGAAGACATAGTCACAGGGTTAAAAGGAATTGCAGATGGAACGAAAATGAGATGATTAGGAGAAAGATACAAGGATAGAAATTAATTTGGTTACGGGAAATTACTTGACTATTTGAAAACCTGTGTTTCTCAGTTTAAATAGTGTAAAAGTAATATATAATTAAATTATCACACAAACTTAAATCATTCACAAACTCCATCAAGATCACTTAGGATATTTGAGTAAAATAAGTCAATGTAGGGTTCAATCTCTTACAAGCATATAGGGCCTACATAAAATGACGATATAAGCCTATGTTAATATTTTATTTTTCGACGTCAGATGGCACATGTGTACATTGCACTAAATGTAATATGTATCCATGTCTCCATTTTGTAGAACTGAGCATTTGTTTTAATGGTATTCATGTCATTATTTGACTCGAGTACCTTATACAATAATGAGGGTTACTCATTAACGACAGGGTAACAGAGTGAACCCTTGAAAGAGGTAGTCCACTCCAGGAAGTAGGCGCCCCGGCCCTTTTGTGAGCTCCAGGTCCCACTCGCCCAGTGGGTAGTACCTGGGTAGGGACCCGTCCACAGGGTTACGTGGGGAGAAGAGAAGTCCTCAAAGCCGTAGTGAAGGCAACTTCTCTAGGAGACGAACACTGCGAAATTGTAGTTCCCTGCCCTCCAGGAAGAGAGGTTTGGCTAGAGGCTGGTAACCTCTACTAGTAAAAAATAACTTACTCATAAACTTCAGCAGAAGAAAAGCCGGATTGATAAACCTTATGACTACAGCAAGAAAAATGATTTGGAATACATGACCAGCTTAAAATAGCGACTTGGAATGTCAGAGGCTTGGGAAGCAAAGAATTCGAACTAACAAAAGAAATGAAAAATAAAAATATAAATATATTAGCTGCCTCAGAAACGAAGAAAAAATTGAAAGGATCACAAATGATAAATGTTATGATGATGATTTACAGTGGAGTAAGTCAGAAAGAAAGAGCGAAAGCAGGAGTGGCGATATTTGTGGATAAGAAATGGGGATCCAAAATAGACACGTATAATTGTATTAACGAAAGAATAATGGCAATGCGATTTAAGCATAATAGAGGACATATGACAATTATAGCAAGGGAGAGATGAAGAAACAAAAACATTTTATACTACTCTACAAAAGGAAATAAATAAGATAAACAAGAACGACATAATAATATTATTAGGATACTTTAATGCTAGAGTGGGGAATCAACCAGTGGCAAATGTAATTGAGATCCACGGAGAAAATGTCATAAATAAAAATGGACAAGAATTAAAACAATTCGCAATTTTTATGATTTTAAAATAACAAATACATTTTATAAGAAAAAATATATTCACAAATACACATGGTCAGCACGAGGTTATCGTTCACTGATAGATTATGTGTTAATCAATAAGAAAGCATCGTCATTATTAACAGATACGAAGATACGAGAGTATTTAGAGGAAGTAATATCTATTCAGATCACTATTTAGTAATCTCAAAAATAAATATATTAGCGAGATGGAAGAAAACTAAAAACAAATATAGAAATAGAGAGACCACATTCAAAGTACATTTATTACAAGATAAAAGTATACAAAATCTGTATCAGAATAGGCTAAATGAACAATTAATATTAAAACCTACTTCCGAAGAAATAAACCGAGAATGGGATAATATAAAAGAAAGCATTGATAAAGCAGCATATGAGGCATTAGGAACAAAATATAAAATATATAACAAGAAGGGTTTAAGAATATGGAATGAAGAATTAGAGAGGATAATAAAAGATAAAAAAGAGGCTTATCACAAATATTTACATAATAGAACACTAGAATTAAGAGCTGAATACAAACATAAAAGTGCAATAGCCAAAAGAGAAATTAAAAAAGCACACAAAGTCAGATGGGATAGATATATAAGCAGACTAGAATACGATATACATGGGCAGCAAAAAATAGCCTATAAAGTAATGAAACATCTAAATAAACAAGAAAAAGATACAATACAGATCAATGTAATTGAGGAGAAACAATGGGAAGAGCATTATAAAAAACGGTGGTATAATGAAAATAAAATAACTAAAGATAACATATATGAGTGTGAGATAGGAATAGATATGATAACAATGGAAGAATTAGAAGAAGTACTGAAAACAACAAAGAACAGAAAGGCAGCTGGAATAGACGGAATTAATATGGAATTAATAAAATATGGAGGAATTTTTTTAAACTGAGATTATTACATTTTTTAAATTTATATATAATTGTAGGCTTTCACGGCCGGCGTCTTGATCCATATTTGGTTTTAAATTTATGTTGGAAACAAGCAACAATACCAGAAACCTGGACAACAGCAATAGTACAATCTATTTTTAAGAAAGGAGAACGTAACGACTGCAACAACTACAGAGGAATAAGTATTTTAACTGCAGGCTATAAAATATACTCAAGAATCTTAACATTTAGGTTAAAACAAATTGCAGAGGTAATGTTAACAGAAGAACAAAGTGGATTCAGACTAGGGCGTTGAAGTATGGATAATATATTTACGATAAAATAATTTATAAACAAAAGAAGAGAATATAACAAGGAAACACACATAACTTTTATTGATTTTGTCAAGGCATTTGATAAAGTAGATAGAGGAAAACTTTGGACAATTTTAAAAGAAAAAGGAATTCCGAAACACTTAATAGCAGCTATAAAGAGTTTGTACTGGAACACAAATTTTGTTATAAAAACTAGAAATGAAGTAAGTGAAAATAAAATTCATACTAATCAAGGAGTTAAACAAGGATGCAGTATCTCTCCAGTTTTTGTTAACCTATACATCAATGATATAATAAAAAATGGAACGAAGAAAACAAATAAAGGAATAAAATTAGATAAAACACACTACTTGGAAACATTATTATACGCTGATGACCAGGTAATAATATCAAATGTAGAAGACGAACTTCAAAGGAATATTTTTAAACTACATAATATATGTGAACAATATAATATCAAAATATCCATAGAAAAAACTGAGGTAATGGCATTCCAAGGGAAAAATCAAATCAGATCCAAAATAGTAATAGGTAACAAAATCATAGAACGGGTGAACCATCTCAATTATCTAGGATGTGACATTTCATTTAATTATGATAATAATATAAATAATAAAATAGCAGAATTCAGGGGAATATGTGGTACGATAAAACGATCACTAAATAACAGAACAACGAGAGACCCAATTGAAATTTTACAAAACGTTGGCAGTACCGGTACTGCTCCATGTTTCAGAAGCCTGTATACATAAAAAAACAAGATCTAAGTAGGATAACGGCGGCAGAAATGAAATTCTTGAGATCTGTTAAAGGGTGCGCTAAGGAAGTAGAATCAAGAACACAGAAATAAGACAGGCACTTGAAATATTTGCAATAACTGATAAAATAGGTACATATAGACAAAAATGGAAGCAACACATAGACAGAATGAATGAAGATAGATATCCAAAACAAATAACAAAATACAAACCTAAAGGCACCCGAAATGTGGGCAGACCTAGAAAGAGATGGGCTGAAGTCGGAACGGGTCAACAGACCTAATCCATGAATGCAGATGATGATGACTCATTAACGAACCGAAAAGTGTTACATTATTTCGTTTCAGTAAATTAGTAAATGCTAATACCTCCTTCTTGTCTATGTGGCGTAGTCGATAGTCTTTTTCTATCCACTTTTTCGACCAGGGTTTGATACCCGGTATAGTAGCGTCTGGATGCGGGTCCTTGTATTGTGTTGACATGTGTTATCTTCGGCCGGTGTCACGACTTATTGCTAACTACAGACCTCTGTATACTCTCTACTGGGCAATTCAGAATTCTGCTGCCTGAGAACGGACGATCTGCCCAAGGCTTCGACTTAATGTCTCATACGGAATGGCGTGCGGTGGTCGGAACAATTACCCCAGCTGTATGTTGAAAATATAACTTATAGTATATAAAACTTACTGCCTTGTATAGTTTTTATTAGATCCCGTAAATCTGGAGTTGGTCTACCTTGCTGTATAAGGTCATTTTTCTTGTAGAAAGGTCTGCACAAAAATGATCGATTATGTAAATTATGAATTATAGTAACTTCCATTAATTTTTACTAAATTGACGAATCACATTTATCAGTAATACTTTAAAACGTATTAATAACGCGTTTTGAACAAACTCAGTGCCGATATTAAATTCAATTGTTGGTTTCCACAAATGATATATACACGTTCGTAATAATTCAATTGTTGTTATTCACATATATAATATAAATAAAGCTTCTTAAATTAAAAAGTTGCTATAACTGACAAAACGTACCGCATATTTTTTTTTGTATTTTGTAAAAATATAATAAACATAAATTAAATATTATACATTAAAATCTCATCATCAGCATCAAGGATTAGACCTGCTGGTCTGTTCTGATTTCATGTTAAAATTGGTCTATCCATCTTTTACTGGGTCTTTCAACATTTCTTCGTCCTAGTGGTTTATAATGGAGAATCTGTTTCGGAATTTTATTGTTATCCATTCTATTGATGTGGTCCATCCATTCATCTCTGTATTGTGTAATTCTAATAGTTTGAAATATATTCAGATCTCTTCGTATATCCTCACTTCGCCTTTGATCCATTATTGTAAAGCCAGCCACACTCCTCAGAAACCTCATTTTTGACGTTTCTATTATTCATTCCTAGTTTTTGGTTAAGAAATGTTGTCTCTTTAAATTATATTATTGAGGAAATGGCGTTTTCCAAATCAGCCAATCATGAATGTTTCATGATTCGATAAGTCGAAAGGTCATTCGACCTTGTGTATACTTCGAGTTGTGACGTTTTAGGTTCAGCTAGCTGGTGTTCAGTAAAATAGCAATGGAATAAGACACAAGCTTCGTCTAGTGGGTTATCGCTGGTCTAGTGTGGGTTATCGCTGGACTCAGCAGGTAGATTCATTTAGTGGGTTATCGCTAATTCATCTACAGCGAAATAACTGGTGTTGATGGGGATAACCTAGAGAAAGCAATGTGTTCCTCTATGGAGATAATGTTAAATGCAGAATACGGCGGGAATTTTGAATTTTGGTGTTCTCGCATAATTTATTTGAATGAAATTTGGCAAGTATGTTATTTTATTATAATCCGAAATTATTAACATACTAATTGCCCCAGCAGTGCTTGGGTAGCTGGTGTTGAATGCACGCCACTGCCCATAGGTGTATATGCCCTATAAAATGAGGGAGACGAAAACAGAATAATAAAATAAAGAAAGAATGAAGAAGGAGAAAACGAAGAAGTCTGTTATGAGGTTATTTTTTATGTCGCATAATGTGAGATGCAGCTTGGCTCTTTATTTTAAATCTCTGTGTTAATGTAGAAAGTAGGACTTGTATGCGCTATAATGGTACATTGTGGAATTCACTCGGCATATGAGGCACAGAATCATATATGTGGACACATGGCGCAAGAAGAAACATTTTAATTAAACTATGTCACCAAATGTACAATAAATGTTAATTACTTTTGCACATTATAAAAAGCTACAACGTGTTTCATAAAACACGTTCCAAATTATACTCCATATCTTCTAACCTTGGGTAAAAGATTCAATCAGAAATGAACTAATGACTATATGATTAAAATGTTATTCTTTTTTATCCTGGTCTTCATGGTCTAGTGACTCTTTTTCCATTGGAGATTCGCGGGTACAATCCTGGCTGGGATTTATCATTGTTTTTGTTTTAACTTAGGTTTTTTATAATATAAACTCATCATTTTTCTTTCAATCCGAGAAAATTTTATTTTTCCAAAGATTTCTACGCTCCGCAACTTCTTCCATAAGTTTCCTTCTGACTCATTTATCCATTGTTTCCGTGATCCTTTTCTCCTCTTGCCTTCGGGTATTAATTTGAATGTTATTAAATTATTTATTCTTTCATTCTTTTAACGCGACCGAAACATTTCCATCTATTTTTCTCTTCAAATACTTTCAATATTCTTTAAAACTTGCATAATCAATACAATTTTCCTCTTGATTTTCTTGCTGATTTTTCAATATTCAATTTCTAGAGCTAATAGTTTAGCTGCATGTTATTTCTTCTTCTCCGCATAGTTTGCTAGACTTGCAGCCTGTTCATTTCAGAAACCAAGAATCTTTCGAAGTTTGTTTAGTCTTCTAGGTGGCCTCCTTCCATTCTGTCGGTATATTATTTCTTGATATACGAACCATCCTGTCTGGTGCCATTCTACATACCTGTAAATTCAATTAATATTTTCTTTTATTTATCCATTCATTTGCAGCTTGATTGTCCAACTGTCTCCTTAATTCCTCATTTCTAATTTCTAATTTTATCCTTTCTTGTTTTATGTAGGGTACTCCTTAGTGTTTATCTCATGTGTTTCTAAGATCTGTTTCGTTTTTATAGTATCAGTGGTAGTCTCTGAGGCATAGATAAGTATTGCTCGTATCACTGCTTTTTAAATTCAAATTTTCATTTCCTTCCTTCGAGTTCCAACTTGCATCACTAATTAAATTTATATGTATTCTACAATTGTAGATAAAACATCTATTAATTGTTCTACGTAAATCAATTTATCAGATTTTCCCCAATATACTGTCTCATTAATATCTCTCTCTCTCTATCTATCTCTCTCTATCTCTATCTCTATCTCTCTCTATCTCTCTACCTCTCTCTCTCTCTCTCTCTCTCTATAATGGCGTAGCACATTGTTGAGCCATACTTCTCTTTTATAAGAAGTTACTTGACCAAGTTAATTTTTTATTACTTTATTTGCTCATAAAGTCATGGATGGCATGCGGTCAACACACAGACCCAATGAGGCCATCTAGCAGGCAACTAAGGTATTACTAGGACGTTGAGGTCGGAAAATTTTCCTTAGAGGCCTCTTTATTCAGGCTTAAGGAACTGTCTCATTACGCCGTTAATTCCTAGTATGGTCTCATTACCAATAGTTTCCCATTTAAATCTCCCATAATTAAGCCTTGTTCATTCGATGACACTTGTCTGAATTTTCCTGGAGTTTTTCTTAAATATATTCTCTATCTTGTTTGGGTTTGTAGTCCTATGTTGCATAAAATTAATATATTTAAGATGCAATTATTTAGCCTTAAAGAAGTCATTAGAATCCTTTATGATATAAACTTATATCCACGGATTGAGTCCTTATACCTAACATGACTCAAGCTGTTCAGTTTCTGGTTAGGCAATCAGAGAGTCATCGAGATATGTGGTCAGCTATAAGCAGTTTTGCAGGTGAAAAATGGGTTGGTAAACTGTTCATGTGAATATACGGAGTTATTGTTTAAACACAAACTAACCGAGGTTACGAATTTCAATAACGAACGGTATTCTTTGTTCAACCTTAGTTGTATTATGCAGGATATCTTTAACATTGTATGAATGGCTTAAGTCAGAGGAATTCCCACTCCTTACTTTGCCCTCATGCTTATTTCAACACCATTATGAAGGGGAATATAATTTTCATAAGGTATGATTTCTTTGCCTGTCTTTTTTTGTTTCTTAAAAAGCACATACATCCAAGTTTTTTTTGTCTTTGACTTCCATTATTATTTCTTGTTCTTTATTGTTCCATGATGTAACATTCCAGCCTTGGTCGTCACCATTAAATCAGTTCGGCTGTCTTTTTTCTGGCACTTTTAGCTTGACTTATTTAACTCATGCCCCAAATGGGAGTCAATGACCAATCACATTTCAATGATTTTTTATTTACAACCAATCACAGTCGTTTTTCACCTAGATTTTATCAGTTTAATTTTATCACTTTAAAATCAAGCTCCTCCTTTTTAACATTCTGAATAGGTCATAGCATTATTTTGCAGCGACTGCATGTGGCTACCAGATTGTATATATAGTGAACGAATGTAAATACATAGTGCTTGCGGGTTATAATATAAAAACATTTGTAGCAATTGATTATACCTCCTTTTTAACATTCTGAATAGGTCATAGCATTATTTTGCAGCGACTGCATGTGGCTACCAGATTGTATTATATAGTGAACGAATGTAAATACATAGTGCTTGCGGGTTATAATATAAAAACATTTGTAGCAATTGATTATACCACAAAAAATAAAGAAACCACTGTTTGCACTTTCTTAAACGAATTATTTTCCAGGAAATAACGTTGCCGAAAAATATAATTGACACATTTACATCATAGGGCATCAGAAATTAATTAATACCTGTAATTTTGGTTATAAATTTCTCCACTAGGGTGCATTCTAACAACATTGTCAATAAATAACATGATCTGGTGATGAACAAATGAAGCGTAAAAATAGTTTCTCATTTCAAACATCGCCGTTTACATTAAATATATAAATATTTTAAAATAACTACAGTTAAGTAATGATTTGTGAGTAAACAG
Organism: Diploptera punctata; assembly: GCA_030220185.1. Classification (NCBI taxonomy): domain Eukaryota; kingdom Metazoa; phylum Arthropoda; class Insecta; order Blattodea; family Blaberidae; genus Diploptera; species Diploptera punctata. Next base: position 85,267 of record JASPKZ010009064.1, read on the forward strand.
CTATATTTTATTCGTTAAATAGCCCTAACAAATGCCACTCTTGATCTCCAAATTCTCTAGATAAATTGGGAATCACTCGTGGCATTACTTATGATAAAATACATCTCGTGTGACTTGCTAGGCGGCTATCGTTGGAATTAATTTCAGGGTTTTCCTTCCCTTAGACCAGCTATTTGACAGTTATATTTGATAATTTAATTTTGCCTATGTTTTCACTATATTATGGTAAAAAATGATAGCATAATGCGGTTCAAAGAACTGAACTTTATTCGATCAAGAACATTCGATCTTTTACATATTTCATAATATTTATCGTGTATAGTGTACACTGGTGCAGATCAATGATTCTGATAAAATGGATGCGATTCTGGTTGTTTTGTTTGACGATTCTTCTTGCTTTGTTTGATTATAAGGGGCTGCCGGACATTGGCATCTTTTAAAAGAAATCTAAATTTATATTTGCTCTAAACTCGACTTCATTATTATCCAGTGTAAGATATATATATTAATTGGTGTTTCCCGTATAATGTATCATATTTATATTATTATTATTATTATTATTACTATTATTATTATTATTATTATTATTATTATCGTATCATTATTGTTATTACCCTATAAAATGTTGTTTGTACATGACATTTACATTGTTACATTTATTGTATCTTTAAGTGTTTATAATTAGTATAGTGTATATCTATATTTGTCGAATATTTATTTGTATTTGTACTGGTTGAGTGGAAGAGAGGGCCTTATGGCCTTAACTCTGCCAGAATAAATAAAGTATTATTATTATTATTATTATTATTATTATTATTATTATTATTATATCGATACACCATGGATGAACGCGAGTGTAGCCTACACTTTAAAAAAAAACTTCGGAAGACTTTAGAGAGCATTCACTTACATTTGCATTCACACTAAAACATTTTATGCTTCCCGTTTAAATCAGTGAAAGATAAACATGCTTCAACCACATACCTAACTTACGCACGAAGAATGGTTTGTCACACTCAGGCAAAATCTCTCTTTTTGTCTTCAGGTGTACATTGAAAAAAATTAAATAATTAAAATTAATTAAATTTTATTTACTTTTTTCAGGCATCCAGTCGTTCAGTTCAATATTACTTTTTGATTTTGCTAGTGCAGTTAAATCAATAATATATAGGGTTAGTTATTCCTAGTTAGAGGCACTTTTAAGCATTTTACACGCAATTCTTAACGTCATAGCTGAGATGATATATGATTATTGCAGTAGAAAATCCATGAAAAAAAGGGCTTATTTTCAAACATGGAAAACTTGTTTGAACTTGAGCTATTTGCTCGCAGAATGGTCTTTGACATATAGTAGTGAGACATGATTGAAAACTCGACAAATATTGACCAGAACGTCATTCTGCTATCTCATATTTCCATGGTAATGCCCATAACTTCACAACCATGTTATGCAGAGAAACAGTTTGAATTTAAAATCACTCAGCTTCTCAAATTTTGTACATTCGGAGTACAGTAAAAAATTAATAATAATAATAATAATAATAATAATAATAACAATAATGATAAAAGTTAAAGTGACTCTTTAATCAAACTGAAGCATTTGAAATGGAATTTCTTCCCTTTATAGCTGATACACGTTATTAAAACGTAAGTGAAGAAGTAATGGGAGTGTGAAATATGTATCTGTGTAATAGACAAATTTTTGTCACATTTTCTCTATAATCGTTTATGGTAATATAATGCATTTTTTACAATATATATATTTCGATATTATAATTAAATTTTTTGACACTGAGCAATGAAAGTTTAATATGACATGACAAGAAAAATAAATGCCTGGACGGGATCTGAACACGGGCCTCTGGATTGATATTCCAGTACGCTACCAGTCACGTTATCAGGCAAATCTAGTACAAATATTTATTTTTCTTATATATCCACCGCTGTGGTCTCGAGGTAGCATGCTGCCTTGTCACGCAGCTGGCCCGGGTTCAATCCCAGGTCGGGACAAGCTCCTGGGTGAGGATTTTTCGGATTTGTTCCTCGCCTATAAGACAAATGTTAGGAAGCTTAGGGCTCAACGGTCCCCGAAAATCATCCGGCCATCACCATCATTATCATCATCCTTCACCGGTGTGGAAAGCAACGGGAAGCTACCACACCTATAATTCCCTAGTAAAGCTACAAAGCATAGCATGAAAATTCTATGATTGCAGTGAAAGACCTGCCCACGGGCAGAATTACTATGGATGGATATATATATATATATATATATATATATATATATATATATATATCGTGTAAATTCACTGATTATTTTCATGGATATATTTTGATTCTAGAGTTCGCGGGTTTGCTCAGAGGTAACATGCCTGCTTCCAGACTAGCGGGACCAATTCGATACCCGATGGGATTACAATTTTTAACTTTTAAATTAATTTAATTGTAAAATTTTTAATTTCTGTGCTAGGAGAGGTGGTAGTGTATATTTTTTAATCGCTAGATTGTACATCAGATTCCTGTAATAAATTACAAAACCCTCCTCAGTACATATGGAGAGAAGGCACTTGGCACTGTTGGTAGCGATTCGTCCGTCGGATGGGGACATTATTCCTGGTAGCCTCCTTGGTGCTTTTCGACAGAAGTAAGCTACGTGGCCAACTACTTTGTATTATCATTTTTATATTATGACTAATAAAAATAAATAATACTAAATGGAATTTTATCATGCAAATTATTCCATCTATCTACAATGGCACCCTAACAACCCAATGTTGGGTCTTAGCCTTTCCTTTGTTAGGGGTTACTAGACCAAGTTAATTTAATTGCGCTTATTTCCCTAAAGATGACATGAATGATATGCGGTGTACATGTCGACCCAGTGAGACGTCTAGGAGGAAACTAAGGTAGCCTATTAGTAGGGTGATGAAGGCTCATTATTCAGGCTTAAGATTCTTTTACGAGTCTGAAAAGCTTCAGACTCGGGACCTACAGCTTAAAGTCCCTCCCGAAGGACTTTCTCCTTGTATTTTTCCATCCTAATAATTCGACTCCGGCCGGGACCAGAAGCAAGGAACATAACCACTAGTCCACCGCGGCCGACATGAAAATTATTCTTTATTATTATTATTATTATTATTATTATTATTATTATTATTATTATTATTATTATTATTTATGTATATCTTTGTGTTGGTACATACCATTTAATATTTTTAATTGAAATTGTTCACCAATACTAATTAATTAATTTCCATTTTCAATTGTTCTCTTTTCCCTTTATCTACCACACTCCGTATGTGTATCATACACACTTTCCAAAGTGTTCTTCTCCTGAACCCTTCTTTTTTTGTCTCTGTTAGTACTAATATATCCAATTTATATGTTTCTGCTGTTATTGGTATCGTACTTATCTTGTTTGCAATTCCTTGTACGTTGCAACAGCCAATATCAATTAACCTTTTACTGCTAGTTCGTTGTACGTAATTCAGTCCGGCTTTCTTCTCTTTAGGTTTAATATTTTTCAATTGCTTACCTCAATGGAACATTGTGGGATAAAAATATGAGTAATAAAAATAAAATTAATATATATCATGCAATTCTTAAAAACATAATTACTTATGGAGCAGAATTTTGGCCATTGACAACAAAAAACAAATAAGAATATTTTGGCAACGGAAATGGATTTTATACGAAGGGCAGCAAGAATTTCAAGAAGAGAAAAAATGAGGAACTCTGTTATAAGGGAGAAAATGAAGATTGAAGACACTATTTTAGATTATATTAAAACTCAGCACGGACATGTCCAGCGAATGGAAGAGGATCGGCTACCAAAATCTGTTTAGGAATGGAAACCTGAGGGAAGACGAGGCGGAAGAAGACCTAAAACCTCCTGGAGTCAGGGAATGTATTTATACATGAAGGAGAAACATCTACAACCAGGAGATTGGATGGAACGACAAATTTGGCTATTGGGAATAGGACGATATCAAAGACATTAATCAACCGATGATCTATCTATATTTTTCAGTAGAATGAAAATCTGGAGGACCTGGTAATTTGTAATCAAGATTGTCTTCCTCTAGGCTTTAGTGAATCAGCCCTGAACTATAAGGCAGTAGCCGTTAGTTTTGGTTTGCCTTGGGTATTTAATTTCCCCGATACCACCCATATCTGGGAAGCATTCGCCTATCCACCACCTGGGGAAGCGCCCGATTGGGGACTAACAACCCGACACGGGTCATTGGATACAACAGATGATCTAAAATGTAATTTAGGAAGAATACGTAATACTAAACATTTTAAATATTTAGGCTCTATTTTACATAAAAATGAGAATTGAACTACAGATATTGAAAGAAGAATAACTAATGGAAGAAGAATCATTGGTTTGTTGAATTCAATGCTTTGGAATAGAAATATAATATACCGAACGAAGAAAACTATATTCAAGTTCTGTTTCAAAGCATTTAGTATGGGTCCGAAACCTAGACAGTAAGTAGAAAACAAGCCAAGAAGCTGTTAGCAGTAGAAATTGATTTTTGGAGGCGATCGACAAGAATGTAAAGAAATGATAAAGTCAGAAACAGCAATAAGGGAAATAATGCAAATTGAAAAAAAAAAACATTAGAAAAACGTTTGAAATGGTATGGACACCTCATAAGAATGGAAGAAGATAGAATACCAAAGAAGATCCTTGATTGGAAAGCTAATGGAAGAAATGGAAGTAGCAGACATAGAGAATGTTGGATAGATGGAGTGAGGAGAAGTATGGAAGCTAGAGATTTGAGGGAAGAAGATCTAGAAAGGAACCTCTGGCGACAAATCACCTTGAGTTGAAGTAGAAACACCGTATTATGGAATATTCCTAATAAAAGAATAGTATTAAAATTATTATTATTATTATTATTATTATTATTATTATTATTATCATTATATATTATTATTATTTATTATAATTATTATTTTGATTCCAAAATACTCAGGTTAAAGAATCTATACCAACTGTTCGAGACATCTTGTATTTATGGTTCTAAAGGAGCTTAGGCAGTGAGGAAAGTAAAGTATGTTCTTTATTATTTTCCATCTTGAAGTTGGAAGACAGTCAGCTTGTTAGCGTCACCCCATCACGTCACCCCATCATCACGCACATACATATCAACACCACAATGCAATTTCAAGCAGAGGAACACATATATGTTTAGCCATAAAGCTCTGTTATACACGAACACTCCATTTAGCGCTGTTATCTCCGTAAATAAGTGCTGTTCCTCCTATTAATGTGTGACGTCACTAACTTGTAGATATAGAGTGTAAAGTAATAGTGTAGCATCTAATATAAAGATAATCATTTAAAGATAGTAGAAGGAACCAAATCAAAATATTTTAGTACGACCATAGATCAGGAACATTAACGAATGAAAAAAATCAAGGACATTATACATCATCATCAACAACAAGGATTAAGCCCAATGGCTTGTTCCGATCTCATTATAGGTCGATTTGGCCCTTCCATCTCTTCAATGGTCTTCCCAACATTCTTCTCCCTTTTGGTTTATAATTATACATACCATTATATTAAACATATAATAAAGAACTTACTTTTACTTTACTTTTGAGGGCCTCTCAACTTTTCAGCGGTTACCCTGTATTCTCATTCGCCATTCTTGCCGATCACTGCATTCTCATCATTCTCCAGACCTACGGTCGGTCCGTAAGCATCAATCGGTACTGGATATCTCATCTCCAAGTTGTCTCTTGGCCTGCCCCGATTCCTTCTACAGACGAGCCGGTGACCACTTCCAAAAGAGTGTATGGGCCTAATCGATCATCCTACATTCTCATGACATGGCCATACCACTGAAGAGCTCGTCTTTCGATCCTTTCCACCACTGTCTTCTCAATATTCATAATATCTGCATCACTTTTCATTGCCTTCTTCTTTCCAACCTGGCACCTCCTGGCACTGCCCGTCTTATTTCACCCATCTCCACTGCCAAGATCTTAGTTTTTTGTCCCTCTAATAAAAACCAAAGTCCATCCCTCAGCACCATAAGTCATTATGCTTTTCCACCAACAGACATTAAAAATCCCCTTCTTCGTGTGGTTTGACATGGTCCTACTCCACAGTACTCCATTCAACATTTTATGACTCTTCGTGCTTGTACTAACCTGCTATCTACTTCAGCTTTACAATTCCCTGATTCATCAATAAGTGATCCCAAATATTCAAATTTTTTAACAGCTCTAATAATTCCTTGGGATAGGGATATATCTTGTCCACGTCCTCCTACTACAAGATATTCAGTTTTTTCCATGTTTACTCTTAATCCTCCTATTTCAAAAGCATTTAGAAGTTTTCTCATCATGTATTTCACATCCTCACGACTCTGAGCTATCAACACTTGATCGTCTGAAAATAATAAGGAATGTATTGTGCCACCTTGGACTGGCACTCCCATGCCTCCACAATATCGATTCCACTGCTTCAATATATGCTGGATGTATATTTTGAACAGAGGAGGGGACATACTACAGCCCTGTCGCAGGCCATTAGTAGTTCTGAATGGAGAGGATATCATCTTACCCACTTTAACCGAAGCCTGACACTGCTGGTACAACCGTCGGACAAGTGAAATCGTTCGTAAATCGATACCAACATCAACCATTGCATCCCAAAGTTGGTTGATTGGCACAGAGTCATAGGCCTTTTCTAAATAAACAAATATCAAATGAATTTCCTGGCCCTTAGCATGTGATTTTTCTGTTATCTGTCTCAGACTAAAAATGTGATCCATGCATGATTTCCCTCTGGTAATCCTGCTTGGTCTTCCAACATTCTTCCTTCGATAGTGTGTTCAGGTCTGTTTGTGATGATACTGCTAAAAATTCTACTCATGGATGACATCATACTGATTCCTCTGTAAAACTTTTTATAAATTTACTAGCTAATAACCGGCGTGCGCTGCTACGCCTAAATAAATGAAAATTAATGAGCTTTTATGTTTAATTGGATTAAGTAAAATGAAAAATAATTATAAATTTATATTTTTTAGATACCCCGTGCTGATTACCCATAAATCTACTTATCCCGATCTTCTTGACATAAATGAGATGAAATACGAAAATTAAATGCGTTTTATGTTTAGTTAAGTAAGTAAAAGGAAACATTTATATCGTAATTATTTTTAGATACCTCGTGCTGTTTACCCGGCGTTGTCCGGGAATCTACTCATCCCGATCGTCTTGACATAAATGAGCTGAAAGACGAAAAATAATGTACTTCTTATGATTCGTTGAATAAGTAAAATGAAAAATAATTATAAATGTATATCGTAATTATTTTAAGATTTCCCGTGCTGATTACCCGGTGTTGCCCGGGAATCTACTTATCTCGATATTCTTGGCATAAATGAGCTGAAAGACAAAATTCGTTATTGTGATTTATCCGTTAAAGAATACCCGCCTAGTGCTGCTATGCTTGCACAGGAATTCACGTACCTGTCTCGATCTTCTTGGCATCAATGAAAGACAAAAAAAATTATTGACCTAGGCTTTCACGGCCGGAGTTACTATGATGATCTTGAAGATTTCCGAGCTGTAGGCTGTGGTCTTGAGACTTGAAGTTCCCCGACGTTTCGCCAGAGACAGGCAGTAGACAAAATTGCCAGTCTCAAGACAACTCTTGAGGATGCCGGACACCGTCTCAGCCGAAACGTCGGGGAACTTCAAGCCTCTTTACACGGCCTACAGCCCGGAAATCTTCAAGATAATAATAATAATAATAATAATAATAATAATAATAATAATAATAATAGTAATAATAACAATAATAATAGTAATAGTAATAATAACAATAATAATAGTAATAGTAATAATAACAATAATAATAGTAATAGTAATAACAATAATAATAGTAATAGTAATAATAATAATAATAATAATAATAATAATAATAATAATAATAATAATAATAATCTCAAAATATCCATAGAAAAAACTAAGGTAATGGCCATTCCAAGGAAAAAATCAAATCAGATCGAAAATAGTAATAGGAAACAAAATCATAGAACAGGTGAACCATCTCAGTTATCTAGGATGTGACATTTCATTTAATTATGATAATGATATAAATAATAAAATAGCAAAATTCCAGGGAATATGTGGTACGATAAAACGAACACTAAATAACAAAACAAGAAGAGAGACCCAACTGAAATTTTATAAAATGTTGGCAGTACCGGTACTGCTCTATGGTTCAGAAGCCTGGATACATAAAAAACAAGACCTAAGTAGGATAACGGCGGCAGAAATGAAATTTTTGAGATCTGTTAAAGGGTGCACTAAGGAAGACAGAATCAAGAACACAGAAATAAGACAGGAACTTGAAATATTTGCAATAACTGATAAAATGGATACATATAGACAAAAATGGAAGCAACACATAGACAGAATGAATGAAGATAGATATCCAAAACAAATAACAAAATACAAACCTAAAGGCACCCGAGATGTGGGCAGACCTAGAAAGAGATGGGCTGAAGTCGGAACGGGTCAACAGACCTAATCCATGAATGAAGATGATGATGATGATAATAATTGATTGCAGAAACAAAAACCATGGAACAAGTACACTTTACAGTAATAATCTAAAGGAATGTCTATTCGAGAACTAGTGAGCATAAAAAAAAAAGATACACAATTTCTATAGTCTACTATGTAAATATAAAATTAAATGCATGCATGTTCATTTATAATAACTTTTTGGGTAGTGGTTTTAAAATGAAATGATGAGGACAATTGTATTTCTGGGAATGTAATTATTCATTTATTGTATAGTCTTAGATAAAAATTAAATTATATTCCGAAATAGTGTTTTATGATGAAAAAATTATTTTAATGAAATTCCAATCCATTATTTAAACCCGAGTCTCAAATGCTACCGTGTGACTCAACTCGCCCAGTTCATTATTTTGTCCAAGTTCATAATTAATAAACTGGATTGGTAGAATTTTTATTTTATTGACGCACAGATAAGTCGCTTTTCAAATGTTGGTGTGAAAAGGTAGACATTTTGCTATGAGGCATTTCATTTCAGGTTCTACATTCCGTAAATATATAACACGGATCCCACGGCTTTATTCCCCTTCACAACGAAGACGAAGAACAATATCAAAGATTCTCGAATGAACATGAGGTAAGCCTAGGATGTAACTTTGCAGGCAAGAAGAATAACAAGAAGAACGTCTTCATAATGCTTCAATGTTGTCTTCAGTTTCGTGCAAAGAGTTCAGTAAAATAATAAAAGTTTATTTCTCACCGAAAAGAAACTAATTTCGACTCACGGGTTAATGATCAGAGCTTATGATTACATTTCATGGAGTTCCGGGTTCAATTCCCGATCAGATCATAGGAATATTTTCTTAAAAGATAATTATTCTTGTAGCCTCCCATGATCAGGATTTAGGTTAAGTGTGGATATAAGGACTCTCTTGGCGCTTGATTATCATTGATCACCTATCATATCATATGGGCAAAGTAATTCCGCTTTCTAGGCATTCCAACTTACTTAAGGAATGGTTTACAATTCCACCAATGCAATGCCAGGTGAGAATACCGGAATTATCATAAAAACAACCTGGAGGAACTGATAAAAAAATATAATTTGGACATTTATCCATTCGTTTGTTAAAAATAATTAAAATGGCGATTTAAGCATTCATAAACATACAAATCTTAACAATTTCTGAACGAATATTATGGAAATGATTAAATTTTATAATTTCATTCACTAAATAGTCAAAATAAATAAAATTTGTCATTCAGATCTTCTGAAAATAAAATAACGTTTACAAAGCAAGCTTCAGAGTTTATTGATAAAATCTGGTCACTAGTTATTAGGGCTATTAATATTATAAAAATGTATAATATCAATTTGTGTGTCTCGGTTTATTAGTCCGAGATCCGGCAGCAAGATTACTACGTTCATCGAGTGTATGAACAAAATTAATTTTTTTCATAAAATTGTGAATTACTGAATACATTTTTGCTTAGTTGCTTATTGAAATTCGGCCGCCAGTAAGTTTAATTAAAATATAATTAATTAATTTATTCGCAATAATTTGATTCACTTGTTACTAAAATAAATATATAATCCAGTTCGCAGAAATCGATGCATAGAGCTTCAAAAATTTTGCTTGCCATTGCACACTTGGCCGTAAACCTCCTCGCGGCTACAGCAGGCTGTGACACCAATCAGTTATAAAATGGCGGTAAGTACGTATTTATTGTTTTATATTGTTCCCTCACAGCGGGAAGTAAAACCACGGTCCTTTATGTATACTACGTACAATGTATATACAAAATATATCCAAAAGGTAGTGTTAATATACATTATAAGAAACAAATCATAACATTTTAAATGAACTGAACTTTATTTGAAACCATATGTTAGGACCCGCTGGTTTTCTTAGGCTTAAAGGACCTTTGGGACTTGGAAATCTGGTAGCATGAGTTACCTAGCCGAGCGGCAGTATGAGGATGTATGCATACGTGTTTTGAAATAAACAAATGGAGCCTTGTTTTAAAGTATTTTATTACTAAATTATAATAATTACAATCCCTAAGTATTCTAGACCTAAATAACTACTCTAAGCTTATATATGAAACCTTATACCTAACTTCCTTGGTGTTTGAGAACGGGAGATGTGGGATAATAAATCTACCTTAATCTACATTGTTTAAAGTTCTAATATCCCTTGAAAACATAGTATTAGATAGTTAAGGTAATGATTCCCTTTTTATAAGTCCAGGACACATGTTAAGAAAAATGGTAGCTTACTCACCCATCAGCGATTCTTCGTAGCGCCGATAGACAGACCGCGAGACCGTCACTACCCCAGGGTTATATACTCGACTTGACTGAACTTTCCACTCTAACTGTACTACAAACCACAGCCCTAACAGTAGTCACATACCACTCTAAAAGTAGAGATATACAGTTAGCTAAGGAAAACTTTTGCTCTGAACTATATCATGTCTAAAACTTCATTTCAACAGACTTTGCTTGAATAATTAAAATAATCTATAAAACAATTAAATATCTATATAAAAGACTCTATGTATTCATAACACAATATAAAACAATAAATACGTACTTACCGCCATTTTATTACTGATTGGTGTCACAGCCTGCTGTAGGCGCGAGGAGGTTTACGGCCAAGTGTGCAATGGGAACCAAAACGTTTCAAGCTCTATACATCGATTTCTGAAAACTGGATTATAATTTATGTTATTAATAAATAAATAAAATTATTTCGAATAAATAAATAAATTATATTTTAATTAAACGTACTGGCGGTCGAATTTGAATAGGGAACTCAATAAAATGTATCCAGTAATTCATAATTTTATGAAAAAAAAATTTATTCATACACTCGATGAACGTAGTAACCTTGCAGCCGGATCTCTGACATTTAAAAGTCGGTTACCATGGTTATCTCTGAATTCGCGAGTTCAAACCCGGTCTAGACGTAAAAATACTGAGTGTTATGATTTCGTTGTGAAGGGAAATAAAGCCGTGGGATCCGAGTTATATATTTACGGAATGTAGAACCTGAAATGAAATGCCTCATAGCAAAATGTCTACCTTTTCACACCAACATTTGAAAAGCGACTTATCTGTGCGTCAATAAAATAAAAATTCTACCAATCCAGTTTATTAATTATGAACATGACACAAAGTAATGAACTGGGCTAGTTGAGTTACACGGTAGCAGTTGAGACTCGGGTGTAAATTGTGGTGCCGACAAACATCACTGAGGATCCCCCCCCTTATTTTCCTCATTTGATACGGCAAATAATGGATTGGAATTTCATTAAAAGGATTTTTTCATCATAAAACACTATTTCAGAATATAATTTAATTTTGATCCAAGGCTATACAATAAATGAATAATTAAATTCCCAGAAATACAATTGTCCTCATCATTTCATTTTAAAACCACTACCCAAAAGTTATTATAAATGAACATCCATGCATTTAATTTTATATTTACATAGCAGGCTATAGAAATTGTGTATCTTTTTTTTATGCTCACTAGTTCTCGAATAGACATTCCTTTAGATTATTACTGTAAAGTGTACTTGTTCCATGGTTTTTGTTTCTGCAATCATTTATTATTATTGTTATTATTATTATATTATTATTATTATTATTATTATTATTATTATTATTTTTATTGCGGATGAGCCCATGTAGTACTACGCAAAGTACTTAGAGGCGTTTTCTTTGAGCCTAAATTTCTTTCATTCTTTTGCTATGAGCTTGTTTTCTATCATCTGTCCAAGTTGTTCCAGTTTTTTTCTTCGGTTTGTCCTCTTGGGCAACTTGCCACTTATTCACCTTAATTCTAAATATCTCCTTTAGTAATTCCTGCCAATTTTAAGTCCTTTTTGACTTCATCAATCCACTTCATAGTATCCACTGGAGCTTTACTTCTGTTTTCCTAGAATTCCATTATCTGTTTTGTAAACCTATTTGAATTCATTCGTTTAATAATGGCCATAACATTTTAACCTTCGTTTTCTAATATCACTATGAATGTCTGTATATATTTTTATTTCATTTTTACTTCTGAGTCTAAATGCTTCACCTATGACTTGTGGACCTAAAACTTTTCTTATAATTTTGCATTCTTTTTTCACTATATTTTCGATTTTTTTTTTCTGTTCAAAATTAACGTTTCTGCTCCATAGAGGCACTCTGGTTTAATTACAGTGTTTATAAGTGTCGTAATTTTGTATGTAAAGATATGCATTTTTTATTATAAGTGTTGTCAGTAAGCCGAAATGCTGTTTCCATTTTTGGCATCTACTTTTGTTGGTTTTAGTTACAATTCCATTTTCCTGAATTATTTCACCAAGATATTTAAATTGTGAAACTCGTTTAATTTTTCCATATTATTTGGTTTCCAGGTATTTTGGTGCTTGTTTATTGCATGAAATATATTCCGTTTTTTCAAAAGAAATCTGCAGACCAACTTTCTCTGCAATGTCATTTAATAATTCAATCTGTTTTTGAGATGTTATTATTATTATTATTTACTATAACTATAGAGTTGTTTGAAGGTTGTGATTTGTAATGATTTTTAATTAGAATGTTGTCAAAATCTTTTAACAGGTAGAGTTATGATCTACCCTCATACAGAATTACAGAATGTTCAGTAGATGACCTTCTAGCATTACTACTTTCTTGAAAACAAATCTATAGAATCAGATCCTTGTTGAATTATTCAGGAAAAGAAAACGTCGAAAATAATATATTTGCGGTAAAGTCTATATAAAATCCTTTGGTAGAAAGCAAAAGGGATGGTGCGAAGATTTATCTTCTTGAGTTCGCAAACGAAAGTAAATTGAGTCGAGACATTCGTTACTTCTTCTATTCTTTTTTATACAGCGCGCGCCCTTTCTCCTCATCTCGCGTAAAAAACAGTGACGTCATAGTCTTGGCTCGCTTCAGTCTAACTCCATATATTTTACATTGTAAGTCCTGATGAATATACCTGTTGTTACGCAAACACTGCATAATTAATCATTTATCTTTTTTCATTGTATTATCCTTCCTTCCTTTTTTAAACTTCAATCCTCCAAATGTCCTGGACTGCTTTCCTATAGGGCTGAAGCAATACATTTTTAGTCACACACGGAACAGAAATGCTTACATAGAAACAACATGTTTTAATAAATCATGCAATTAATCATAATTGGTAAGACTTACATAACAGTGAGCTACATGATCTTTTCGGGAAGCCAGTTTTAATAAGAAAAAGTTGTATTTAGTCTGATTTGGGCAAGACATACGCCATGAACGGGGAAAGAAATGGGCATAGAAACTCCTTTTAGGAAAACCAGAAGGAAAGTGACGTTAGGTAGGCCAAGAATGACGTGAGAGAATGACATTAACCATGATTTAAAGGAGGCAAATTATACAGGAGATGATTTGAAAACATTGCTTAGGATAGGGATATATGGAGAGTTTATATCCGATGGCCATGATAGTGACAGTAGGATAGTTTAATTATTTTGTAATAAAAGTAGTTTTGCAATATATTTTATACCAATTAAAATATTCCCTTTCTTCTTAATTGTTTTACACTTGTTCCTTCTGTTTAACTCCCAATGGACTTTTAAGTCAATGACTTGACCCGGGGGAGCAATGAATTATCAATTACAAACACTATGTAAGATAGATAGTTGTGGATCTCCCAGGATGCCAGGCCCACCGTTAAATACGAGTACAGCACAGGATATCATAAGACTTGGGTCGGACGGTCTGGTTATTTAAACACTTATCTCGCCAGGAACTTCACCAGGTCAAACTGAAAAATAGAAATTCTGTCGATTACGTTATGGCGGCGGGCAGTTTGAAGAAGTAGATATTATTTTATAGAGGAACTTCGGGTAATTTGGACCCTTGTTTTGAATTTGCTTTTATTCTTTTAATTAAGGGTTTTAATTTTGTTTAATTACAGTGATTATCATTAGTGTTGTAACTATGTAATAGCATTGCTACTCGTATTTTATTCAAATATGGAAACATCTTTATAATTTATAGACTTTTTTGCATTACAAGAAAGGTCCACTTTAACCTCCATATTCGGATAAAGTGGACCCCAGAGTCCACCTTAGCTTTTAGTATATTTTTAAGTTTATTTACTCAATTAATTTATGCAGACAAACACAGATTAATCTGAAAATATGTATGACTGATCATAATTAAAAAGCGTTGATATTTATTTAATGTTTTGAAAAATTATTGTTGATTATAACATTCACACGTCATTCAACTGCAGAAAGCGACGGTCTTTGGTTTAAAAATTACAAGGATATTAAAGTAAAGTAAAGTGATCCCATAACAGGCCCGGAGGCCCTTGGAGTAGTAGGAGGTTAAGCCTCCCACTTTTTCTAGACAATCGGCACTTTACGTCAGCCGGGTTGTCAACCCTGCGTGACGGCCGCCTTTACCCCAGAACAAGCGTCTGGTACTCATTTCCGTTAGAGGCTGAGTCGACCCCAGGGCCATGGTGCCGTCAGAGGGTTTGGGCCAGTTTAAAAATCCTGACCCCAACGGGACTTGAACCCTCGACCCTCCGGCTTGTAGCTCAGTGCCTTAACCACTACTCTACGGCGTGCCCCCAATACAAGGATATTAAATAAAATTAATTAAGATAATTTTTTACAGATAGCATCTTCATTGATAAAATATATGTATTGATGTTAAGTGGACCCAGGTACTCGTGGAGAGTCCATATTAACCGAATTCCTTTGTTACGTTTAATCATTTTATACAGCCACCATGTCACATAATATCAAACCAAATCCGTCAGTATACTGAAACAGCATCTACATAATATAATATATTTAAGAGTTTTTTCAACATTTGTAATATTCAATAGCAGAAATTAAGAATTGATTTTAGCTTGAAAAACTTTTAAAATGGTCATTTTCATAAATATCACAAATAAATCCTTCTTCGCACAAAGATTAAAATAAACTGACCTTGAACCCGTTAAAGTTGATGAGGGGAAGAAGTTAAAATATTTTCTATTCGAGGACAGCACCAATTAAAGAAGATATTAACAGGGTTCTCTCAAACAGAAGGGTCCTCATTACCCGAATCTCCCCATATAACATCTCGGACTGTAATCGTTCCAATTTAAATCCCGATAATTTAACCCAGAGGTCTCTTATTTTAGATTTGGGGATATTAAAAAATAAACATACTACATGGAGCGATACATTTATAAAACTTTTGGTTTACTAGCCGGCTGGACCTCATTTAAACTTGTCATATATAGAGAAATACTATCATGTAGCCAGTTTAGGGATGACATGTGGTTTAGCATGTCGAGTCTCCCATCAACCTACAGTCGCTAGTTATTGCAGCTACTCATGATGCTGGGTGGGCACGGTCTTATACTGGTCGAAATTCTGCCTTACGGTATTTATCTTATTTACATCATCATCATAGATGGCACTACAGTCCATTTTGATCCATGGCCCCCCCCCATTCATCCATATTCAACATCTTTCTTCTCCATCCTCTTACACCAAGCTTCTTAAGACCTTCTATTCCACCTAACCATCTTCTACTTCCGTAAGGTTTCGGTAGTGTGAGTTTTTTTATTAGGTAAGAGTATTTTACATGCCGTATATCTACGACACATACTCCATAGCTTTATTGTGAAAAAAAAAAAAATTTGGGATTTTTACACTAATAAAAGCTGTACTGACCCTAGTCGAGTTGCAACTAAGAATATATGAGATTTTGAAAGCGTGTATATAGAGAGAAGACACACTTTGTTCATGAATAGGCAGGCAGGATATGAGATGTCTTGCTGCATGCGCTCACCACTAACACCCCAAACATTCCACCCCCTCCTCCCGGATTAGCAAGCACGTTCCGCAATGCGGAAATATATAGTCTACATCTTTATAAATCGCTCATTCACAATACATTTGTACTCTGTTAGCCCTTAAATTGTCAATACATTACAATATTTTCTCGTGCCAGTTATTTAAATGTTCCGGACCTCAAGGAAAATAAATTCATGTAAAACTAAGTTATTATTATACATTATGGCGTAATTTGACATACATTTAAGTAATTTTTACTCGTTTGTTTTTCTATTGATTTAAAAACAATATTAAATAAATGAAATCAACGTATCCAATAGGATACTTTTTTAAAGGATTTACATTATCATTTCTAAAGATTTAGGCAATTGCGTTTGTAATGTTTTTACAAAATGTTTATGAAGTTGTATCTTTGAATAATATATTTGAATACTTTTAATAGTATTCCAATAGTTATTTACATGATTAGTTACAAAATCAAATATTTAGTAACGAGATGCTCATGTTAGAATGCAACCGAGGGTAGTGTTCTAAGAGCAGCGAGTAAATAAACCTAATTTTGTAACGTGTTGTCTACAATATTTCATCTACGTTCAAAATATTTCGGTATATGTTGTATATTTAATATAACTAACTAACTCACTGCCACTATCGAACCCGTAGGCTCATGATCTCGCGTACGTAAGCTCTCCATCGTCCTGAGCTGATGTTTTCCAATCATTCCCTGTATTATCTACTTCCTCAAATAATGGTCGGTATGATGATCGCATGCCATTCATGACACCTGTGGATAATTAAGCATAACTAAATTATATTGGTCTAGTAAATCCTAAGAAAGGAGGGGCTAAGGCTCAACATTGGGCTCTTTGGCCATTTATATTATAGAAGTTGTTGTATTAAGTGGTTTAGATCATCATTAACATTTCACGCGTAAGCCTTTAAGGCTCGTTCCGGTCTCATTAATTTTAGTTAAAAAGTTAAATCCATCTTTCCTTCGGCCTACCGATATTTCTCTTATATTCTGGCCCATATTCTAAAATTATTTTTGGTATTCGATCTGCTTTCATTCTCTGAATATTATCCCTCCAATCATTTCTAAAATTCTCCATTTTTTCCACCAATTTAAAAATAAAATAAATGACAACTAAGCAATTAATGTTGTATTCAATTCATTTGTGACATCTGCACATTTACATTTATATATAGGTCTTATTAGTAAGTAATATTTTGTTAAGGTTTTATCAATAATTAATGTATAGTGTAGGCCTTATTATCAGGTCACAGCATATTTGGTTAATGAAATATGCTTGAGGTTTCGAATCCCAATAAGCTCACGATTTTTAAACACCGCTAAACCCTTTTGGCGACACCATGTCCCTGGAGTTGACGCAACCTCGAACGGAAATGAGTACAATACTTAATGTTCTAGGGGTAAATGCGGCCGTCACGCAGGATATTCAACCTGGTTCGGATAAAGCGACAAAACCTACGAGCAAATCGCTCCACCCCATTTGCGCCGTGATCTATTTTAATTTATTAACTAACTAACTAACTAACTCACTGGCTTTATCAAACCCGCAGTTTCATGGTCTCACGGACATACACCCATATCCTGAACTAATGTTTTCCAATCGTTCCCTGTATAATCTATTTCCCTCAAAACATGGATAATGTTATTCTCCCACCTCATTCTTCATCTACCAAATGGGCACTTTCCCTCTGGTTTTCCTACAAGAAGTTTCCATGCGCCTCTTTCATTCCCCATATGTGCCACATGTCCTGCCCATCTCAATCAATGAGACTTAACTGTTGTTATATCTGGCTTCTTATACATATAATGTAGCTCACCATTATGTAGTTTTTTCCATTCACCTGTCTGTTCATCTCTTTTTGATCCAAAATTTTTCCTAAGAACTTTATTTTCAAATACTCGTAGTCTTCTTTTCTCCCTTAAAGTAAGAGTCCATGTTTCGCATCCATATAATATGACTGGGAGTATAGCTGTTTGATATATTTTCAGTTTAACGTTTTTAAAAAAGGAGTTGGGATGACAAGAGTCCCTGTAATGCATAATAGCTCGCATTTTCATAATTGAGTCTATATTTAATTTCTTTGTGTATTTCATTCCTATTTGTAATTATTGTTCCTAGGTACTTGTAATCAGCCACTTTTTCAAAAGTTACGTATTTATTCTTAAATATCCCATTACGAAAATTTTTACAACCTATAGAAAATGTTCTTTAAATGTTTTATTTGTATGTGAATTTAATTATTGAGTTTTATGTAATTATACTTTCAAAAATAATGCATTCTAAAATATCTTCGAAGTCAATTTCAACAGCTTCCCCGAAATATAAGCGTCTTAATAAACCCTTTCGCAAGTAGCTAACAGTACCTTAAACAACTTTTTTTGTGATTATTCTTATGGCCAGAAAAAAATACAATAAATCTGTGAGCTCAAATAAATTACACACCGCTTCGGAGCTTAATTCCAGTTGTACTGTAAACAATCTTGCATAAGGTATTACTTCGCCGACACCGTCTATTAGGTGAACCGTGGTGCTACTTTTACTCGACATATGACTGAATTGTGTACGGAATTGTCATCGTAGAAATATTGTTCTTAGGCAACATCGTACTTTATGGGAAATAAGATTTCATACAAGGTAAATTGGTACCAATAATTAATTAGGAACTTCGTCTATTTTTATTTATAAATAAATACATATATACGTATATATACACACATATACATAAATAAATATATAATTTACGTTTTTTCTATGATGTCGACAGATATCCTTTATTAGCAATTTAATTACGAGTGGAATTTATGCTCAGTGCTGATTTACCTGTAAATTATGTTATTTTCACACCCGCAATGGCTAATGTAGGATATTTTTCACTAGCCCCCACAGAAGATAAAGATGACAAGATCAAGGATGAGTTCTATGAAGAATTAGAATGCTTATTTGATAGCCTTTCACGATATCATATGAAAATTGTCTTAGGAGATTTTAATGCAAAAGTGGGGCGGGAAGTTATATTCAAACCAACAATAGGCAAATTCAGTCTTCATGAAGATAGTAACGACAAACGAGTTAGATTAGTCACATTTGCCACATCAAAGAATCTCATTGTTAAGAGCACAACATTTCAGCATAAGGATATTCATAAATACACCTGGACGTCCCCAGATGGAGAAACTCGGAACCAGATAGGTCATGTATTAATGGATAAACGCTGGCACAGTAGCATCATCGATGCTAGATTAGTTAGAGGGACAGACTGCAATTCGGATCATCATCTGGTCAGACTGAAAATCAGACAACGGCTTTCGCTTATGAGAGGAACAAACGCTAAAGTTGATTCTGTAAAATTTGAATTAAAAAACTTGAAAAATGATGAAATGCGGCAAGAACACCAAATCAACATTGCTAATAGATTTGAAGTACTGGAATCTTCAGATGACAATGTGGCAAACGAAGAAGAAACTGATATAAATAAAGAATGGGAGGATATAAGAGATACTATTAAATTGTCAGCATCAGAAAGCATTGGTTATTTAAAAAAGAGGTAAAACAAGAAATGGTTTGATGAGGAATGTGCCGACATTGCAAAGAAAAGAAAGCTAGCAAAAATGAAATGGTTACACGAGCCAAAATGAGGTAAATATAGAGCAATTGGGTAGTGTTAGACGGGAAACCACCAAGTTACTAAAGAGTAAAAAGAGGGAATATTTCAGAGAGGAGATTAATGATCTTGAAATGAATGCAAAAAATAGGAACATTATAGAATTATATCAGGAAATTTGTATAGAGAAGAAAGGGTTTTCAGGCTAGAACAAACATAATTCGGAATGAAAATGGGGAAATGATTGCAGATTCCAGGAGTATATTAAATAGATCGAAAAGTTACTTTAATCAGCTATTAAATGTACATACAGAACAGGACATTGAGGAGGATAAGTTACAGACAGCAGAAATACTAGTCGCAGAGCCAAGTGCAATAGAGGTTGAAATGGCAATTGAAAAACTGAAGATGTATAAAGCATCAGGTTCAGATGAAATCCCAGCCATACTGATAAAATCAGGGGGAGAAAAATTGATGGACAAGATACGCTGGTTGCCTAGTATGATTTGGGAAAAAGAAGCACTTCCAGATGAATGGAAGGAATCAATTATCGTACCAATTTATAAGAAAGGAGATAAAACTGAGTGCAAAAACTACAGGGGCATCTCATTACTTTCACCTTCGTACAAAATTCTAACAAATATATTAGTAAGCAGACTTACTCCCTCTATTGATGACATTCTAGGAGATCATCAATGTGCATTTAGAGAAAACAGGTCTACAACAGATCAGATTTTTAGTATAAGACAGATTTTAGAAATGAAATGGGTATATAAAGGTACTGTACATCAACTATATGTAGACTTCAAATAAGCATATGATTCAATTAAGAGGGAGAAGTTATATAGTATCCTGCTGGAGTTCGGAATTCCTAAAAAGTTAGTTAGACTTATACGAATGTGTCTAAATGGCTCAATGAGTAGGGTGCGTGTAGGCAAACAGTTTTCAGACACTTTTGAAATCCAGAATGGGTTGAAGCAAGGAGATGCACTATTTCCTCTACTATTTAATTTTGTACTGGAGCATGCCATTAAATCTTTAGAGAATGAGGAAGGCTTACAGCTGAATGGTATTAATAAGCTGTTAGCTTATGCTGATGATGTAGTACTACTGGCCGATAGCGAGGAGATACTAAAGGCCAACACGCACACACTATTGAGTAACACTAAGAAATTAGGACTAGAAGTAAATATCAATAAAACTAAATATATGGTCACACGTAGAAATTCAGTATATAATGGAAATGGACAGCTAATGACAAATGAGGGAAATTTAGAGGAAGTGGCTGAATTCAAATACCTAGGAATAATAATCACAAACAGGAATGAGATGCACAAAGAAATTAAACATAGGCTCAATTCTGGAAATGCATGCTATTATGCATTGCAGAGACTTTTGATGTGCCAAATCCTTTCAAAAAACGTTAAGCTGAAAATATATAAAACTATTATTCTACCAGTTACATTATATGGGTGCGAAACATGGACTCTTACTTTGAGGGAGGAAATGAGAATACGAGTATTTGAGAAAAAAAGTTCTTAGGAAATTTTTGGACCAAAGAGATATGAACAGACAGGTGAATGGAGAAGACTTCATAACAATGAACTACATGGTCTTTATAGGAAGCCAGATATAATAAGAACAGTTAAGTCTCATATACTGCGATGGGCAGGACATGTTGCGCGTATGGGGAATGAGAGACGTGCATGGAAACTTCTTGTAGGAAAGCCAGAAGGAAAACGCCCAGTTGGTGGACCAAGAATGAGGTGGGAGAACAACATTAACTAAGATTTGAGGGAAGTAGATTATACAGGAAATAATTGGAAAATATTAGCTCAGGATAGGGATGTATGGAGAGCGTATGTCCGCGCGGCCATGAACCTACGGGTTCGATAGTGCCAGTGAGTAAGTAAGTAAGAATGTTTGAAAACATTCAAATTCATTTGTTTTTCTCAGCTTTTCAAATATTTTTTTTATGCTTTAAAAATTATATAGGAAAAGCAATCGTTTGAAACAATTGAAATTCTTAATGTATTTTGCATTGCGCATGCGTAAGAATTGAACAATGAATTGCTTATTTATTTAATCAGTTAAAATTAAAATGATATATTATAAGATTCTCCAATATCACTTATGTGCTAGATAATACGAGTACCAGTATATATATATATATATATATATATACACACATAGACATATACATACATACATCCAGGGTGTAACAGGACCTCATCGACAAATTGATAGGGATGATAGGCCATGCAGAGAGGATCATTTTTTTGAAGGAACATATAGTCGCAAACACGTCGTTTATGAGTTATGCGCAGAAGAAGGTGTTCACCCGTAAGGGTCAGAATAGAATACAAATAATTGTATACGGATCATTTTATTGAAAAATATATGTTTTTACAATAAGTGTTCAAACCGTCGACGCTGTGCCTCGTCGCATGTTTGATATCGTCACAGCAACGTTCGGCCAGCACGGCAGATTTCATTTTAACGTCGTCAAAAACTTACTGCAAAAATATGTCTTTTTCCATAAAATTATACGTGTACAATTGTTTGTATTCAATTCCGACCCTTACGGTTGAAAACCTTTATCTGCGCATAACTCATAAACAACGTGTTTGCGACTATATGTTCCTTCTCAAAAAAATATCCTTTCTGCATGGCCTATCATCCGAGGTCCTGTTACACCCTGTATATATTTCCTTTATTTCGAGTGTTAGAGAGTGAACTATATTTTCTTACACACTTAAAAGTAAAACCATTATTCGACCAATGGAAAGTCAGTCATACATCTGGTTTCTTTTTCATTACAACTGGAACTTAGCTCGGAAGAGATATAGTATATCAACTGTTCATAACATTTAAACTGTAGTTTGCAAGAATCATATACAGAGTGTTTCTAAATTAAACCGATAAAGTTTTGGACCAGATAGATAACCTTCGTTGAAGCATACTTTGTTAAGGAACCTATGGGCTGCGACGCTCCATTTCAGTGCTAGAGGGATCTTACAGGAAGGGGTTGAAGGAAACGGATAAACATTCCTTTCAGTCCAAGAGAGGTTGTCATTACTACTATCGTTTGGTTTGTTTACATCCATTGGTTGATCTGTTGTTATCCGTAGTCGGAATATGGGAAGATGGGTTAACCTCACTCTGTTTTGCTATT
The DNA here is from genome assembly GCA_030220185.1 of Diploptera punctata. Classification (NCBI taxonomy): domain Eukaryota; kingdom Metazoa; phylum Arthropoda; class Insecta; order Blattodea; family Blaberidae; genus Diploptera; species Diploptera punctata. Next base: position 108,491 of record JASPKZ010009064.1, read on the forward strand.
CAGTACTGCTGTACATACTGTACTGTACAGTTCAATGTGTCTTAGCTTGTAGCTATGAATATCAGACGCAGAATGTAGTTTCAACATAATGGGGCACCACCTCACTTTGGGAATGAAGTCGTGGCTATTTGACAGCTATTTCGCGCTTGCTGAATAGGTAAGGGTGGGCCCACTGCCTGGCCGGCACGCTAGCCTAGCCTGGCCTGACCTGACCTGCCTAGATTTCTTTTTGTGGGGCTACATGAAGGAAATGGTTTATGAAAGCGATATTGACTCTGAAGAAGATCTTGTAGCACGCATTATCAGCGCAGATGTTGAAATAAGGTAAATTCCTAGCATCTTTGGAAGAGTACGACAAAGTTGGAACGTCGGTGCATTGTTTATTTGAATGCCAATGGACGTGTGTTCCAGCATTTGTTGTGATGAGACAATAAACTGGATCCATCCTAACAATGCAACACTGGAGTTTATATTTTATTTCATTTTATTTTTTTGGATTTATGTACTTTTTGTTTCCGCTTTTCTGTAAAGTATTTGGATTAACACAGAGAATAATGAGACACAGAATGACCCTTTCTCTAAGACCCCTCTTGCACTGAAGCGTCACATTCTATAGGTTCCTTAACAAAATATGCTTCAATGAAGGTTAATTACCTGCTCCTAAAGTTTGTCGGTCCAATTTAGAAACACTCTGTATATGACATAAATAGTGTGGCGGGGCTGGCCACGAGGTCATCACGCAAGGTTCACTTGGGATCCTGCACATGCTCCCGGTCGCTTCCTGCCAAGGTTTGGTATACAGACGTATTACTTTACAACATTTATGGGAATGGTCTTCATTTTCACACAACACATTAAAAATGTAAAATGTATCTTTTTTTTATTAGTGTTTTGATACCGCAGCTAAAGTGTAATCAATTCTCCTTGTATGATATTAACGGCAAATGCCATTCCATTTCGTCTTTTTAATTTAAATTGTGCTAAAGCTGTATATGGGATCTAAGAATGACTGTAAATATCTGCTTTATGGAAGCGGTGGTCTCAATAAAACATTAACTAATGCTAACAAAGGTCTCTATCCTCAGCTAACTGAATTAATTTTTCATCTCCTATACCCAGTTCCCTAAGATCCATCCGAATATTATCCTACCACCCACGCCTGTCTTCTTTTTCCCAGGGGTTTCTTAATGAAGATTTTGGAAGTATTCCTATTACGTCTGTACCATTATACAGATTATCAATTCGAGTGACAATCCCACCCTTCTCAATCTCCTAGACATAATAACTTTGACTATTTAACTCATACCCCAAATGGGAGTCAATGACCAATCGCGTTTCAACGAATTTTGATTTACAACCAATCACAGTCGTGTTTCACCTGGAATTTATCAAATAAGTTTATCATATTAAAGAAATATCCTCCTTTTTAACATTCTGAATAGGCCAGAGCATTATTTTGCATTGACTGACTCTTTAAGAAATACGGCTACAAGATTGTACGTATAGTGCACGAATGTAAACAGATATTGCTTGCGGGATATAATAGAAAAACATTCTTACTAATTGATTGTACCACAATAAAAAGAAACCACTATTTGCACTTTCTTAAACGAATTATGTTCCAGAAAAATATAATTTATAGCATAGGACATCAGAAATTAATTAATAAGCTATAATATTGGTTATAAACAGTTTGATGTGTTTCATGTTTTCTTCACTAGAGTGCATTCTTACAATATTGTGATCCTTTGGCAATAAATTATATGATCTAGTTGCACTGATGAACAAATGAAGCATAACAAACGTTTCTTATTTGTTTTCAAATATCACTGTTTACATTAATGATATAAATATTTTAAAATAAGTAATATTTAAAAAATGATTTGTGAGTAAACAGTTTAATTTTATTCGTTAAATAGTCCTAATAAATGCCACTTCTGATTTGCAGATTCTCTAGATAAGTTCGCTCCTCACTTCGCGAGTCGTGAATTTATCGATAATCTGGAAATCAGTGGTTAGGACATATTTTAAGAATGGAATATGAGCGATGGCCGAAGCAACTATATCAATGGCAAACAAAAAGAGGGAGACCAAAGTTAATATGGAAGGGATATATGAAGACAGTAATGCACAAGCAAGGGGGCTAAGCATTGAAGATGCGCAAGATCGTAGGCTTTGGAGGTTTGGCACGGGAAGACAGCAGCAGCTGTAAAAACCCGAAGATAGATAGATTGGAAATCACTCGTGACATTACTTATGATAATAGAACAACGATATAAATATTTATCTTTACACTTAAACTCATACACGAATAAACGACTGTAATATATATATATATATATATATATATATATATACACACACACACGCACACACACACACACACACACACACACACACACACACACACACGCATACGCACATACTAACGTACCTGGCAGATGTTGTGCTCCCCGTACGTTTAATTCTCGTGTTATGGCCGAAGATAATAATATCAGTTACTTTGTTCCATAAAATTTACTAACTAAGACGTAATTAGATATTAAATAAGTTCGCAAGAAAACTCCTCACTGCCATCTGTTGCAGCTCAAGAAGCGTTAATGATGACGTCACATGTTGTCGCGCGGAATATGTCGATAATGTAGATGGCTACATATCTCAAACAAATAATACCTATAACCCGTCACCTACCGAGTCCAATTGTGAATCCAAAACATCAGCGACTCACTCAAACACGCCAAGAAATTTATTCAAAATCGGTCCAGTCGTTTAAGAAGTTTTTAATTTCGGATTTAAGCTAAACCTCCACTCCTAATTATCGAATTTTGTCCCTTTTTGGGTAATACCTACCTCGGTTTATTTTAATAGAATATGCAGAGTTTCGAATGTGACCGCTAGAGCGATTTTTCAATTTTCACTTCAGATGAACTCCTACACCTAATGGTTTTAGAGGTTCCAATTATGAATCTAAACCATCGAGGGACCCAATCAGACACACACACACACATACACACACACAAATTTTCATCAAAATCGGCCCACTCGTTTAGGAGGAGTTCAGTGACAAATACGCGTACAGAAGAATTATATACAACTGAATGGTATTAATAAGCTGTTAGTTTATGCTGATGATGTAGTACTACTGGCCGATAGCGAGGAGATACTAAAGGCCAACACGCACACACTATTGAGTAACACTAAGAAATTAGGACTGGAAGTAAATATCAGTAAAACTAAATATATGGTCACACGTAGAAATACATTATATAATGGAAATGGACAGCTAATGACAAATGAGGGAAATTTTGAGGAATTGGCTGAATTCAAATACCTAGGAACAATAATCACAAATAGGAATGAGATGCACAAAGAAATTAAACATAGGCTCAATTCTGGAAATGCATGCTATTATGCATTGCAGAGACTTTTGATGTCCCAACTCCTTTCAAAAAACGTTAAGCTGAAAATATATAAAACTATTATTCTACCAGTTATATTATATGGGTGCGAAACATGGACTCTTACTTAAGGGAGGAAAGGAGATTACGAGTATTTGAGAATAAAGTTCTTAGGAAAATTTTTGGACCAAAGAGAGATGAACAGACAGGTGAATGGAGAAGACTACATAACAATGAACTACATGGTCTTTATAGGAAGCCAGATATAATAAGAACAGTTAAGTCCCGTAGACTGCGATGGGCAGGACATGTTGCGCGTATGGGGAATGAAAGACTTGCATGGAAACTTCTTGTAGGAAAGCCAGAAGGAAAACGCCCAGTTGGTAGACCAAGAATGAGGTGGGAGAACAACATTAACTATGATTTGAGGGAAGTAGATTATACAGGAAATGATTGGAAAGCATTAGCTCAGGATAGGGATGTATGGAGAGCTTATGTCCGCGCGGCCATGAACCTACGGGTTCGATAGTGCCATGGTAAGTAAGTAAGTAAGTATATATATATATATATATATATATATATATATATATATATATCCCTAGAAATTAGTAATTATAAATTATACATTTGTAGGATTATTACCATCCTGTTTGGCTAATGAACTAGGTATATCTGAGCAGCTGTAAGAATTGAAACTTTTCATTATAGTATAAACACTGTAAGGTTCTTTGGTTTCTGAAGTTTTACTGAAGAAAAACATTGATTATTTAAACACAGTTAACTATCATAAAATCAATGAGGTAGGTTGTAAAATTTATTCAATCAAATTAAGACGCAAAAATTGTTCAAACTTGCAACATCTCAGAAGGCTATCAGTGACTTTCAGTTTGCGAAGCTCAATTTAGGAATAATCCTTTAATGGATATGAAATAACAACAAAGACTGAATTATGATACTTCAACTGTTCAAATAAAGCTCAAACCCTATTATAGACAGCTTAACTAGCTTTCTCAATAATACTCAGTGGTGGCTCGTAGTTTTCTTTACTTGTAGTATATCGTGTCCCCTTCAAACCTTCCACATTTTAATTAATCATAACTCTCAAGTATGCGGAATTATGAAATGAGGCTGGTATTAAAACAAAGAGAAACTCGAAGAATGTTTATTTTCATTGTTGCAGTTAATTCATTTGTCGCATGTTGGACAATAATGGCATAAAACACGTTCGCCAGACATCATTCCACAGGACTTCTTCTTCTGGCGGTGTGTAAAAGACCGTGTGTTTGCGACTCCAGTACAAGATCTTCATGATTTACGAACCCGTATCCTTGACACAATTGCAACAGTACCAATGGACATATTGGACAAACGTAGCACGAAATCGAATACAGACTTGATATTGTTCATGCACACACAGAGGTGTTTTAGTGTGTGGCAATGCAAATCTTTGAGTTTCTGTTCGTCTAATACCGGCCTCATTTCATAATTCCGCATACTTTGTTAGTTATGATTAATTAAAATGTGGGAAGTTTGAATGGGACACCCTGTATTAACAAAATAAATGATAGTACGATACTATGATGGTAAGATAATTTTTCCGTGCAGGTATTCGGGTTCTTAGAATTATACCTCTTTATTGTGAAAGACACTTAACGTGCTATCCAATAATAATCAGAGGTGGCTTGTAGCTTCCTTTACTTGTAATATTAACCAAGTAAATAATATAGCAGGATATACTCTGCTGGATAAGAAAAGGAATGAAGATATAAGAAAGGAACTAGATATTTTCAAACTTACAGACCGAATAATATAATACAGGAACGACTGGAAAGAACTTATTGATAGAATGCCAGAAGAAATATTTCCAAAATTATTGCTAAATTATAAACCGCACGGAAGGAGAAATGTTGGATGCCCTCACAGAAGATGGTCTGAATAATTTTAACAATTCTAGCTTTCATGGAACCGGAACGAGCCAATAGGCTTAATCCCTGGATGAAGATGTTGATAAATAATATTATTTTTTTAAAATGGCGTAACGGCCCAATTTAAATTCAGCCACGTCATCAAATTTTCCTTCATATGTCATTAGCTTTCAATTTCCATTACATAAGATATTCCTACATAATCTTCTGAAACGATTTTATAATATGCAAAGGTATTGGTCCAATTTAATCTAAAAATAAAGATATGGAATTGTAAAAAAAAAATCACCATTTCGCACCTTCATCTTTCCTTAAATCAATAATTTACCGAAATCGACAATTTCTTGTGGAATTGTTTCCTTAATATTCAGTAGACATTTATATTGGCAACAGCTGTTTCTGTTACTTGAATGAGATCCTCGTAGTCACTTATCCGAATTAGTTTGATTGCCATATTAAATTAATAATTTTCTCTTTCCTTCCTGCCGAATTTGTCCGCTTATGTCTTTCTACTTTAGCATTTCCTATGCTGTAGGCCTATATATGGCCTCGACTCTCAATTATTTATCCCCTCGTTTGCGGTATCTATCCTCCAATCCTAACTTAAACACAAGATCGCAACAGTCTCTTGCTTAATATACCACAACATAGGACATCACATCACTCCATGTCATATACTATTTTCACTTCTCGCAACTGGAATTCCCTACCACAGGAAATCAGGACGGACATTGACATCTTTTAAAATAAATCTAAATTTATATTTGCTCTAACCTCGGCTTCATCGTTACCCAGTGTAAGGTACATTATATTAATTGGTGTTTCCGTATAATTTATCATATTTATATTATTATTATTATTGTTATTATTATTATTATTATCATAAGTTATTATTCTTCTTACTGTCATCGTACAAAATGTTGTTTGTACATGAAATTTCCATTGTAACATTTTATATATTTTTGACACTTCATAGTAGGGTATAGTGTGTGTGTGTGTGTGTGTATATATATATATATATATATATATATATATATTATCAAATATGTATTTGTAATTTGTGCTGGTTAGTAGAAGAGAAGGCCTATAGATAGAAAAAGTAGTAATCATTTAAAACGATGAAAACAATTTTCGAACTTTTTCACGAAAAAACTGGATTCTAGCCTTGATTATATATATATTAAAGACCCTACATAGAAAAAAAAATGATTGTTTAGAACTACGAAGAAATTTCAGAACTTTTCTTACAAAAAAAAAATAAAACACGTGGCTTTTAGCCTCGATTAAAAAAAATAGAATAAATGGTAATTATTTAGAACACTATGTCACGATTTTCAATTGTAGAACCAGGAGGTGTTAAAATAACGATAAAGGAGTAATAGGAGATGATGCACTAAGAGAAGTGTGAATGCATCACGAGGCTTTTTAATTATACACTTCATGGATAAGAGCGATATTGGACGGTGGTAAGACGAGCTTTGAACATGAAGCGGAACAGGCCAGGAGACATAATCCCCGAAACATAATGATGATGAGAAATAAACCGACAGTGATGTGGCTAACAAATTATCTAGAGGGAATTAGCAGGAAATCCGTCTATCTCAGGGATTATCTGTCTGAGTGGCAAGGCAGGTGTTTGATTTGTGGAGGTCACTTAATGGGTTGGAGATGAGAGTTGTGTAAACACATCACCACAGGAGAGTTTGGTTTCGTGCGTCCGAAGAGGCGTCTGATTACAACTAATTTCACGACAGAGCTCGTGGTCAAACATGTACACTTTGCTGTCAACTTCTTCCCCAGGTAATAACTTTACAAACAGCAGAATAATTCCAGGGTACCAATAACTTTTCGTATTTATATTATAATTTCATTAAACAAACTTCTCCCTCGACACCTACAGTACATATATATATATATATATATATATAAGAGGACTGAACTAAACTTCTCTCTCTCTCTCTCTCTCTCTCTCTTCTCTCTCTGTATCTCTAATATAGTTTAATATCTCCTTCAGGTACTTTTACATGACCCAAACCTTCCTGGTTGTCATTCGAATTTCTCTAAAAAAAAGTTAAACTGAAACATATAAAACTGTTATTCTCCCAGTTATGTTACATGAATGCGAAACATGTACGCTTACTTTGAGAGAAGAGAACATATTACGAATATCTGAGAATAAAGTTCTTACGAAAATTTTTAGACCAAAGAGAAATGAACAGGAAGGTGAACATAAACAGTGTGCTGTATGGGCTTTATGGGAAACCAGATGTAAGAATAACTAGATCTCGTAGACTGTGATGAGAATGACATGGAGCACGAATGGGGAATGGAAGAGATACATGGAAACTCCTTATAGGAAAACCAAAGGGAAAGTGGCCAAGAACAAAGTAAGAAAAGTAACATTAACCACGATTTGAGAGAGGTAAATTATAGAGGGACGATACAGATACAGATACTTCAAATACAGATACTTCAAATACAGAATCTTCTAAACGAAGCCGGTCGTTAGCGATGGTAGGACACCTACCTGATAGCGGACGAAACGAGAATTATAGATTTGTATATATGGAAAGATTTTTTAATCTCAAATATAGATACTTCTAAACGAAGTCGGCCGTTGGCGAAGGTAGTGACACCTACATGACAGCGGACGAAACGGGAATTGTAGATTTGTATATGTGGAAAGAATTGTTAATGTTTGTGCCAGGTCTAGAATGCTGTAGTGGGCTGCACTCTTGTACGGAGAACTAGAGGTCCATGGTTCGATTCCTGGTTCAGACATTAATTTTTCTTTTCACAATATCGTTATAATATGATCCATTATTGGAACTATATTAAAATAACAGTATTGGAAAATGTTAAATAACATCGTTTACTGCTTATAAAAGTGGTGGTGTAAAATTCTCAAGTATAGATACTTCTAAACGAAGCCGGCCGTTGGCTGATAGCGGACGAAACGAGAATTATAAATTTGCATATGTGGAAAGAATTGTTAATGTTCGTGCCAAGTCTGGAATGGTGCAGTGGGCTGCACACTAATATGGAGAACTAGAGGCCCATGGTTAGTTTCCTGGTTCAGACATTAATTTTCCTATTCACAATATCATTATAATATTAGCGTGAATTGGTCAACCATTTTTTAGTGTTGTTTTTGTGTTAATGTTATCGCCTTGATGATGCTCTGTTCAAGGGCGAAACACGTCTCCGGATCAATTTAGATGCGTTTCTTGTCTTATTTTGTCACTTTTACTGGTATCTGTGGTTGTAATTGGACTATTTAACCCATGCCCCAAATGGGAGTCAATGACCAATCACATTTCAGTGAATCTTGATTTACAACCAATCACAGTCATTTTTCACCTCGATTTTATCAATTTAATTTTATCACTTTAAAATCAAGCTCCTCCTTTTTGAACATTCTGAATAGGTGAGAGCATTATTTTGCAGTGACTGACTCTCTAAGAAATACGTTGAATATAACAATTTATATATTAAGTTGTAAGAATCCTAGAATACAAGTGGCTGCCAGATTGTATATATAGTGCACGAATGTAAACAGATACTGCTTGCGGGTTATAATAGAAAAGCATTTATAGCAATTGATTATATCACCATAAGAATAAACCAATGTTTGCACTTTCTTAAACGTATTATTTTCCAGGTATTTACGTTCCAGAAAAATATAATTTACATATTTACTTCATAGGACATTTTTGTATTGTAAGCCCATGTTTTCCCTTTACAGATATTTAGGTGCTCTCCCCCTACAGGAAAGAATTTTAACCATATTAATTTAGTTACACTTGTTTTCGTATAGATGTCATTTTTTGAGTTGTCCGTGGTCAGCGTTCCGCCTCATACTGATATCTAGGAAACTAAGGTAGTTCTAGGACGGGAAAATTCGGTAAATTTTGCTTAGAGGCCTTTTCATTCAGGCTTAAGGATTTTTTACGAGGCTGAAAATCTTCAGACTCGGGATCCATGGCTTAAAGTCCCTCCCGGAGGACTTGCTCCTTGGATTTTTCCGTCCTAAAAAATCCATCGACCCCGGCTGGGTTTGAACCCGCGACCCTTGAACCAGAGGCAAGGATCATAACCATAGGACATCAGAAATTAATTAATAACCAATAATGTTGGTTATAAACAATTTGATGTGTTTCATTTTTTCTCCACTAAGGTGCATTCTTACAATATTGCGATCCATTGGTAATAAATAATATGATTTGGTTGCAGTGATGAACAAATGAAACATAATAAACGTTTGTTTTCAAACATCGCTGTTTACATTAAATATATAAATTTTTAAAATAACTATATTTAAATAATGATTTGTGAGTAAACAGCTTAATTTTATTCTTTAAATAGTCCTAACAAATGTCACTCTTGATTTCCAAATTCTCTACATAAATTCACTCGTCACTTCGTGACATCGTAAATTATCGATAATTTGGCAATTACTCGTGGCATTACTAATGACAAATTTGGTCCGTGTTCGATTCATTTAGCGATTCATTTAAGATAAATTGTTTCATATTATATACAACATATTTTTTTTCAGGAGCCTCTTATTTCAGGCCTTGAGTATCTTTTTATATATAATAAATCTTTGAGTTAGTTGATGATTCAACAATTCCCTAATCAAAGATGTGTAAGGTATAACGACTTGTTTTAATTATTTTAGAGTTGAGTTTGTACTATCGCGTTAATTGTTGTTCTGTTTTAACTAAAGGAGCTCGACCCTAATTACTTTAAACTACTAGTATTATAAAATACCACAGGATTTGAACTGGGGACTACTGCAAGCCAAAGCTTAATCTATACAGTATGGCCACATAAAACAAAAGCTAATCCTTTTAGTTGTGTCTGTAGTTAATTCAGCTGGTTGTAAATTCGGATAAAAAAACAGAACAAAAGTTGATTCACAAGCTGGATTAGGGTTCTCTCTGTTTCCCTCTAGGGTGTAATGATGTTTATAGATGGGAAAGAGGCTACACCGGGATGCAGACAGCAGTACTGGCTAATTAACACACATCTGTCACACCAAACATTCGCAAATGTACAGTCTTACAAGGGGAAGTAATGCACGTGCCACACTGGAATTTTGTACACTGAAATGACTAACAATCTCAAATTCCCAAGAAACAAAACTACACTGGGGGGTATTAGATTTTTAACGTTTAATTTTAGACATTTTTTTGGGTGGACGGACACCTTAATTGCTTAAGTTAATACGCTACAAGGAGAAAGGTCCCGAGTTCGAGTCCCGATGGGGATAATATTTTAAAATGGCTTAAACCTTTACCATGGTCTTAGATTCGACTCAGCCTCTAACGGAAATAATTACCAGACTATATTCTAGGCTATTGATTTGGTACGAACAATTAAAGTCAGTAGTTTTAAATATGTAGCGGATAATATAGGACCCTAATTGAGTATAGTGATTAATAAATGCTATTAATCAATAAACAAGGGAATGAACTGAATATATAATACATAGTAAATTAAATAAATATTTTATTGGTAAAAGTTCCCCACAAGTAGCGGTGGGAAACCTAAATGCGAAGAGGTCATAAATATGTAGACCCCAAAGTAGACCAGAAATTCTTAAGCTGGGTCGAGCTTGAAAAATCACGTTTGGGAGAAAACTTCATACTTCAAAATTTACAGCCGCGGGAAACCCAAACTGTAGAAACGCTTCCTAGCCGTGAGAAGAAATTAAGAAATAGGTGGGAGTTTAATAAAAAATATAATTACGCCCCTAGGAGACATGCGATTGAAAATTCTAACCAATCAAAATCAGAGTTAGGATGTACAACCATATATTGAAATAAAGGGTCCTGACTTCGATGCGAAACTCACGAGGACAAACTAATTTACTTAAACTTAACAGTTCGTGGAGAGAAGACTTACGTCAAAGATTTCATAGGCTCAATACTCGAGAAAGGATCTCAAATCATGGGACTTAGTGAATTCCTGCAAAAATAATAATTCTGAACTACAAGTGCAGTTAGGCATCAAAGTCAACACCAATTTAACGGTGCACAATGTATCGAGTGTATTTTAAGAGCTAATTTAATTAACTAAATAAAATAAAGTTATTTTCTTTATTCATGATTGTCTGTTCCCACTCAACTCTCATTTAGGTCCCTATATTAGATGGGAATCTCAGCGCTCATCCTGAAACAGATAGGAACCGCCTAGCTACTGAGGCAGGGCAAACAAACAATTTACAACAATTAAAACAGTGAACTTAGTGACAATCTCAGCCTTCTAAAAATACCACCCAAATACGTAGGCGGGTGGACTCAATCCAGTAAAGCGCATATCTTCAGTGAACGCTGAAGGAAGAAGGAACTTTGGACGACCAAGGACTAGATGGTTGGATTATGTTGAGAGAGGCCTGAAAGTTATGGATGTTAGAAAAAGGCGATTGACAGGAATCAATGGCAAGAGTTCTTAAGCAGGCCTAGACTCCACAAGAGGATGATGATGATGATCTGGGGATGAGGACAGCCGTCACGACGGACTGACATCTCGTTCCAGTTGTCTAGAAAGACGGGAGCCTTAACCTCTACTACCACAAGTATTCCCCGATTTTTGTAGTAGGATTACTTATCTTTATCTGATACTTCTATTTAAATATTATTTTAAGTTCACAGCTTATTAGCGTCGCTGATAAAATGCAGACATTGAAAGGCTGACAGCTTTTATTTTAGGCCTCTTATTTGAGGCTTGTGGTTGTTTTACTAGCCTTAAATCTACGATACAGGATACTCTCATTCTAGAGTTAAAAACAAAGTAGGAATTAATCTTCTTTCAAAAATTAATAAATAAACAAAACAAATTAAATTAAAAATATAAAATAAATTAATTTCCTTCAAATGTCAGCATTTTTACGACCTTAAAAATCCGACTCCGGCATGATTTGAACCTCGAACCTCGGAACAAGAAAACAGCATAATTACCATTAATTTGCCGGAACTGACTGAATTTTATGGAAAACGTAAGGACCAAATGAAACATAAGATAGTTTATGTAAAATTAAATAATATACCTTAATTTGTATTTTTATTAACCGGTTTTTGCTACTTCTCAGTCCCGATATGAATAAAACCTCGTGGCAGAACTCGTACTCAAAGAAAATATTGTATAGACGGAAAATAGATCCAAGAGACCCTGGATGTGTATCGGTATGATAACCATTACACCATAGAAACACTCATTTGTAATTGTAGTATACAAAGTATAATAAAAACACTCATTTGTAATTGTAGTATATAAAGTATAATAAAACTAAAGAAGGTATTTTCTGAGCAATTTTTACTAATCAGGAATACATGAAGTGTTTTTTTTTCATTATTTTCGTACACTTTTTAGGATAAAGTATGATTCTCTTTTTTGATATAAGTGTTCTAAAGTTGCCAATATCTATATCTATCTATATATAGGCCCTAGATATCTATCTAAATCTTCCTATCTATCTGTACTTCCACATTTTAATTAATAACTAACAAAGTATGCGGAATTATGAAATGAGGCCGGTATTAAACGAAACAGAAAAAGAATTTTCATTGCCACACACTGAAACACCTCTGTATGTGCAAGAACAATATCAAGTCTATTCGATTTCGTGCCACGTTCTGTCCAACATGTCCATTGGTACTGTTGCAATTGTGTCAAGGATTGGGTTCGTAAATCATGAAGATCTTGTACTGGAGTCGCAAACACACAGTCTTCAACATAATACCCCCAGAGGAAGAAGTCCAGTGGAGTGATGTCTGGCGAACGTGGTTTTATGCCATTATTATCCAACATGCGACAGATGAATTAACTGCAAGAATGAAAATAAATATTTTTTGAGTTTCTCTTTCTTTTAATACCAACCTCATTTCATAATTCCGCATACTTCGAGAGTTATTCTTAATTAAAATGTGGGAGGTTTGAATGGGACACGGCGTATGTCTAATGACCGCCCTATCAAATTACTTACTTCTACCTCCGTTACCATCAATCCTACAGTGAATTAATCTCATGACTATTCAACCCTTCTCTAGAAATAGGGTCTGTCACGACACGCGACTGTCCAGAGTAGATCTTCTCCAACATATTAATCGAATTTATTTCATATTATCTTCCACTTATTCCTTATGTCTCCCTATGTTTCCCGTAATGCAATGTACGGTGCTCGAACACGCAAGCTTGGGAATATCAATCCACTGTTACGGTAGTTATAACTTACAAGTGTTATGTCAAATAGTGGTTCAACAATATACTACTACACAATAATGTGATAACTAGTGTCCGGATGTTAGGCAATTAAAAACATTAAAATAGGTAGCAAAAACGCACTAAAATCATTAATATAGGCACTAAAAATTCAAAATAGGCTCTTACAAAAATGGACCAAAACATAAATTTTTACAGCCTTACGTTACAGAATATAAACATATGCTATCAATGGCATACGAAGATATCAGAGATGATTTTGGAACTTGTTTTGCCTTTTTACAAAGAGCATACGTATGTTTTGCAGTGTGTACGTGGTGCGAAACATGTCACTTCTTCTCTCATTTCACTGAAATTTTACACACTTTGCAAAACAATATTGAACTGTCACTTGAGAATATTTCCGCACCAGATTCTTTCACGAAATTGATCAGTTTGTCTTACTGTTTACTGTTGTCCGTTCTTTAGGCATCGTAAAACAACTGTTCTAAAAATAAATAAATAAAAAAATAAGCCACATACACTTGTCGCATCACTTTGTCTTTGAAGCACCTGACTGTGAACGAGGACTACAGACTGAATTCAGTGTTACCAACATCAAACATAATATTGACAGTCACTTAACAGTTTCTGTGAAATGATATGTATCATAAAGTTTGTCCATTTCAATAAATTTCATTGAAATACTAAGTTAATTTCAAGACAAAATGTAAAATTGGCATTTATAGGCATTGTAAGCTGAAATAGGCATTTATAGGCAAAATTAACTTCATTGAAAACAACTCTAGGGTCGACGTTATGAACTTATATGAAGTCACTTTTAAAATAATAAATAACTGTAGGCATTTTCCCTAACATCTGGTCTCTAGTGATAACACAGTCGTCTCATGATAGAAGGAGAATGACTCGAACAAATCTTTGTTTGTTAGAGCATGTAGAGGGAGGCCACTTTCATTTTTAGCAGCTATACATGTTTTTAAATTAGACTTCTCGGAATCAAGCCACCTGAGTATGAAAGTTTTAATAATTCCAATCATCTGTGAACATCTATCTGTAGAAGTTGATGGTTCGGTCGATACTTCCTGCTAAAAAATAATGCATATTTGACACGAGACTGAGGTTTTGAAATAAAAACCACTGTCTGACAATTCATCAAAACATGGTTGGACAGTTGCGGTCTCTCTTATCCTCAAAAAATAATAATCAATGTGCCCTGAAGTAACGTGTCATCAGCAGTGACATGGAACATGTCAGTCTTTAATTAAAATTCACCGGGCTCTTATTGTCCCGACAGCATGGAAATTCATCATGCCTTGTCAGTAAGAAGATGGACGTTAAGTGCATAAACTGGACAAATAAGTTCTGGATAATTAGGTTCCCAAGTGTTCCGTTCTTCATCAATGCTCCAAAAAAACATACTTTATATATATCTTCAAATACAATGCTAATATCATAATTTCTATGCAGATTATGGACATTGTTCTGTCATTTTTTAATTCGGCGACAGGATTTATGAACTTCTTCTTCTGCTCTTTGCTTTAGGATCATGGCCTGCTCCATCCAGAATTAAGAGTCCCTCCATCTTTCTTTTGGTCTTCCAGGTGTCCTTCTCCCATCCTCTGGTAACACATATCTATGCGTACAATTCTATCTGGTGTCATGTGTGATATATGTTGATTCTATTCAAATCTTCATTTCTCCATCCATTTACATATTGCCTGAATATTCAGCTATCTTCTCATTACTTCACTTCTAATTTGATCTTTCCATGATTTAGGTACAATCTTCGACAAAATATTCATTTAATTTTTTTCTGAAGTTTGTTTTATTTTAACAGTATCTACTCTTGTTTGGAAAGGATAGGTCAATATTGGTCATATCAATTACCTGTTTTTATTTAATTTGATCACATACCGCAAACAACGAGGTCGTCACTATAGTCCTCCCTTTTAAAGATAGGGTAGAATAATAATGAAAAATAATAATGTAAATTAACCAACAATAGATAGATGATGAGTCGATTAATGTCTTTAACATCGTTCGATTCCCAATAGCCAATTTTGTCGGTCCATCCAATCTCCTGGTTGTAGATGTTTCTCCTTCATGTATAAATATATTCCCTGACTTCAGAGGTTTTGCCTTCTTTTGCCTCGTCTTCCCTCAGGTTTCCATTCTAAAACAGATTTTGGGGGCCGATCCTCTTCCATTCGCTGGAGATGTCCGTACCATCTTAATTGCTGAGTTTTAATACAATCTAAAATAGTGTCTTCAATCTTCTTTATCTCCCTTATAATCGAGTTCCTATTTTTTTCTCTTCTTGAAATTTTTGCTGCCTTTCGTATAAAATCCATTAATTAAAAGTGTGTAATTAACCAACAATTTTGAACCATATTCTTCACTAGTAGTGAAGAAAGGTATGATTGATTTTTGATTGATACTCGTTCAACCCGCTCTTCTAATAGGGCGTTTATTAACCATACTAATTTATTTACACTTATTTTCCTATATATGTCAGCGACTGACAATTGGTTAGTAAATCGCCTCGAAAAGATTTCTAATAGTAAAGTAAGATATTACTTGGATGGAAGAAGATCGGTTAAAATTTGCTCAACGGTTTTTATTTAGATTTAGGGTTATTTTATGAACCTAAAAATCTTCAGACTCGGGATTCACGGTTTTAAATCCTCCCGGAGGACTTGTCCGTTGTATTTTTACGTCCTAAAAACCCATTGTCTCCGGCCGGGTTTGAACCTTCGACCCTCAGAACTAGAGGCAAGGAACATAACTACTAGATCACCGCGGCCGACGAAGGAAGGCATAGGCCTAATGAAAGTGTTGGTTGGTGGATGGTGTCTAATGTGCTGCATCTAACACTGAAGTCATTAGCAGTCGCTCTCCAGTACTTCGAAGTTTTGGAAGTTTTTCCTCTTTGACTAATGAGATGGTATGTAATGTTATAATACTTCCATAAGGTTTCAATGAACCAGAAGTGTATAAGCTAATAACTCAGCTGATTTTTTTATTTGGACCAAATCCCCATCATTCAGTTCGAGTTGGTTAAACTACTTACAGTAGGGGTTAATAACTACTTGGCATGAGAAAAAATCCTTCAGATTCTACAATCATTTTCTTATGCATCTTATCAAAAGCTCCTTGATCACGACGTTCACTTCCTCCGTCCGTAGAAGAGACAAAAACATTGAAAACTTTAATCGGGAGTTTCTCAGAGTATGGGATAAGTCGTATTTTGCTGAATGAATATTAAGATATGTGATCAAATTACCTTTGTATTGGTCAAACAGGAATAAAACTCACTGCTGTGATCCTTGCGTTCATGACAAACCATGAGAATACAAAATGCATGCCTTTCCGTTTTCATTTAATCCAGTTACGAATCATTTCCTCACAATTATGACACACGATGTGAGGAGCCCAAACCTTGTCTTGATCGCCAAGGGGAACTTAAAATGTGCAATATATGCACATGTCGCAAATTATGAAATTATTGCACCTTTGATATTGGAACGTGTAGCAGCCACATATGTAATAGAAGGTGTCAGGATTATTCTTACATTTATGCCTACTCGAAGAAGTAGAAAATATTACAAAACAAAAACAGGGTATTTTTACCAGATAATATTATATTACCGTACTTACTTACTCACTGCCACTATCGAACCCATAGGTTCATGGCCGCGCGGACATAAGATCTCCATACATCCATATCCTGAGCTAATGCTTTCTAATAATTCCCTGTATAATCTACTTCCCTCAAATCATAGTTAATGTTATTATCCCACCTCATTCTTGGTCTACCAACTGGGAGTTTTCCCTCTGGCTTTCCTACAAGAAGCTTCCATGCAAGTCTTTCATTCCCCATACGTGCAACATGTCCTGCCCATCGCAGTCTACGAGACTTAACTGTTCTTATTATATCTGGCTTCCTATGAAGACCATGTAGTTCATTGTTATGTAGTCTTCTCCATTCACCTGTCTCTTCATCTCTCTTCGGTCCAATATTTTTCTTAAGTACTTTATTCTCAAATACTTGTAATCTCCTTTCCTCCCTTAAAGTAAGAGTCCATGTTTCGCACCCATATAATATAACTGGTAGAATAATAGTTTTATATATTTTTCAGTTTAACGTTTTTTTTTTGAAAGGATTTGGGACATCAAGAGTCTCTATAATGCATAATAGCACGCATTTCCAGAATTGAGCCTATGTTTAATTTCTTTGTGCATATCATTCCTATTTGTGCTTATTGTTCCTAGATATTTGAATTGAGCCACTTCCTCAAAATTTCCCTAATTTGTCAGCTGTCCATTTTCATATATGTGACCATAGATTTAGTTTTATTGATATTTACTTCCAGTCCTAATTTCTTAGTGTTACTCAATAGTGTGTGCGTGTTGTCCTTTAGTATCTCCTCGCTATCGGCCAATAGTACTACATCATCAGCATGTACTTTTAAAATTATGTAATATTATGCAACGGCGGTGTTTATAAAACGTTAATTACCTTGTAATTATATTCAATCTAAGCATCGTTGCCCTTTAATTGCAATTGGTTATTCTATGCCACCTATTCGATAGGAGAACAAGTGACACGTTAGCGTAATGTTGGTCAATGTAATAACATATGTTCCCGCTAGAGCCAAATGCCAACATTTTTACTCACATAAAAGGTGATTCTATCCCAGATGTCCAACTGCATTAAGGGCAAGTTAGGGTGAGAAAATGAGTGTTTGAATTAAAGGAATGTTAATTAAGTTATTCTAAGATTTAGGA
>JASPKZ010009065.1:0-67500 GCA_030220185.1 Diploptera punctata
CTGTAGGGGTAGAGCGCCTAAATATCTGTTAAGGGAAACTTGGGCTTACAAGATACAAGAAGATGTTTAGTTGAATAAGTAAAATGAAAAATGATTATAAATTTATATCGTAATTATTTTTTATACCCCGTGCTGATTATTCGGTTTTACCCGGTAATTTACTTATCTTCTTAGCATCAATGAGCTGAAAGACAAAAATGGTTATTGCAAACTATCCGTAAAATGTAAATTTATGCTGTCACGGTATTTTTTTTTGTAGAATTTTCGAGATATTCAATTCTGTCCACATTAATTTGGAGTATTTGTTATCGTTTAGGCAGCGTAAGCCATTTAAGCGTCTGATAAGGTACTTTTTGTGTACCGGAGCACTTTGTTTTATCTTCGGCCTATAACACATGTGGTAATAATTATGTTATATACGTTTATAAATTGTCCTTGAAAAATTCTCTAAATGATGGTAAAAACCCATTCAAATCGTTCAAGTAGTTTTTGATTACATAAAAGACTCACAGACACTCATTTTATGTATAAAGAAGATTAATACAAAATATAGGCTAATATGAAAGAATAAATATTTAAAATTCCGACTGGCAACAACTAAAACATTAACGTGAATGAATAATAGTCCAGAAATAAATTTTCTAGTCACTCTTCCTGGGTCGACCTAAATGAATCAGTCATTTAAGAAACACCTCAACTCCAAAAAATGAATAAATAAACTTTTGGAAACTCGAAAAAAACTGTCCTAAGATACTACTATATCTCGCATTCGTGCTTTTTGTATTTTAATGTATACATTTGGGGTTCTGCTACTTATTTAAGGACACCTGGTAGAGTTTGCTTACAAATTGTTATGCCTAGTCAACATTTTAAACAAACTATATTTTCTATGGAACTACACTACCTAGGACAATAAAAATGTTACGGCGAATTAAGGCGTGTGTTCTGATGGTACTACTGACATTGATTTTTATCTAGCATTAATTGCTTTCATTTTACCCAGGTTTTCAAATTATATAATAATTTACAAAAAAAAATTATTTTTTAAGTTTCAGATGCACGTTTCTCAGAAACTAAGTAACACAGAAGCTTGAATCTTTTTGTGGATGTTTAGAGTGTCTAGCTGTATCCAGTAGGTCAAATATTTTGTTGTTAAAATATACTATTATCAAGAAAAAAATGTAATTGCAAAAACATTATAATCAAAATAAATATCGTAATGCAATTCATTTTTATAAAATATATTAGGTTCTCAAGTGAGTAAATTGTTCACTGGTTATTTCAAGCCACTCACAAACAATGTCAGTAAAAGGAATAGTGCAGTTCTGATGATTAGTTTCGGAGAAAAGTGCACCCATATGGAGAGGTAGCCTATGTATAATTTGTAAATTATTATATGATTTGAAAACCCTGATAAAATGAAAGCAATTGATGCTAGATAAAAATCAATGATAGTAGTACCATCAGAAACTCTGCCTTAATTGAATGTAAAATGTTTATTTTCCTAGGTAGTGTAGTTCCATAGAAAATACAGTTTGTTTAAAATGTTGACCAGGCATAACAATTTGCAAGCGAACTCTACCAGGTGTCCTTAAAGACAAAGCTGTGTGTTTATTCGGTTGAACGTGTTAAAAAACTATAAACTTCTTTGGATATGTGTCTTTTTTAAGTTACTTTAGTGATGGGCAATTAATAGGCACAAAATATTGGTAAAATATTATTATAAGAATAAACAGGATTTATTGAAGAAAAGTTGAATTCTGTGGCTAGCAGATACTAAGGCCTTCGCTATTGATAACATACAAATTACATAAACAATTCTGATGAGATTTAAATCTGTGACCTTGACAATCTAATTTGGATTTCAGGAACAAAATATTGACATTATGATCCGCAAATTTAGGGATATAATCTTGTATTTTACAAAATTATTCAAAGTTCAAAACTTCAATTCAGAAGTCTGATTGTAGATATTGAAAGCTTGAGAATAATTCATTGTTAGCTCTGTTAGTTAATCAACGCCAGGAAATCATCCAAAGAGAATATATTGATAATTATTTATAATGTAACTACGAGCTGATTATTTACATTGCCTGGGTACTTACTTATCCCAATCTTCTTGTTATCAATCAATTTATCCATCCCGACAATTATGGATTATACATTCATTTCGCTTATTTTTGGACATTTCATTTTTCACCCTCTTCTCTTCACTCATGTCGATGGGTGAAGAACGTAGATTTAAAACTACTTAGAAAAAAAGGATCACAATTCAGCTCAGCGGCACCGAAAACTGTAGATTTGACGCCAATACCGGTCGTTTTAGATTATTTATACATGTCACCAGCCTCTGGACCCCTATGAATGCTAGGGATCTATTTGTCCCTTAAATAATCTCCTCCAGATTATAATCCATATGTGTACTAATTTTCATAAGTAATGCCACGAGTGATTTCCAAATTATCGATAAATTCACGACTCACGAAGTGAGGAGTGAATTTATCTAGAGAATTTGGAAATCAAGAGTGGCATTTGTTAGGACTATTTAACGAATAAAATTAAGCTGTTTACTCACAAATCATTATTTAACTGTAGTTATTTCAAAATATTTATATATTTAATGCAAACGGCGATGTTTGAAAACAAATGAGAAACGATAGGTACGCTTCTACTGCTTCTTTTGTTTATCACTGCAACCAGATCATACTATTTATTGCCAAAGGAACGCAATATTGTAAGAATGCTCTCTAGTGGAGAAAAATGAAACATCAATCTGTATATTAATTCATTTCTGATGTCGTATGATGTAAATATTACAATTATATTTTTCTGGATTATTACCTGGGAAAAAATACATTTAAGAAAGTCAAACAGTGGTTTCTTTTTTTGGTGGTATAATAAATTGCTACAAATGTTGACATGTATGCACTATATATACAATCTGGTAGCCGTATTTCTTATAGGCTCAGTCACTGCAAAATAACGGTCAGACCTGTTCAGAATATTAAAAAGGAGGAGCTTTGTTTAATATATGGTAATTATAACACTGATAAATATTTCGTGAAACACGACTCTGATTGGTTGTAAAACAGAAATCATTGAAACGTGATTGGTCATTGACTCCCATTTGGGGCATGAGTTAAATAGTCCTTTAAATCACTCCAGACCTTCCGGATAGAAATATAGAACTAAATAAATAATAATGATGGTGTATTTTGTCTGATGGAGTTACGACAGTACGGTCCTCTCTTCCACTTTTTCAGGGTTAAATCATATAGATATTAACAATTATGAATTATCTACAACTTGATTAATAATACAGAGTATTCGTACACAATATAGCCTACAGATGACAAGGAAAGCATAAAAATATTAAACTGGTGATGGTGGTGATGATGAAGATGATGATAATAAATAAGTCCCGGTGGAGTCAGGATGTTTAAACTGACCCCAACCCTCTGGCGGCACCATGGCCCTGGGGTCGACTCAGCCTCTAACGGAAATGAGTACCAGACGTGGTAAAGGCAGCCGTCACGCAGGGCTGACGACCCGGCTGACATCAAGTGCCGATTGTCCAGAAAAAGTGGGAGCCTTAACCTCCTACTACCCCAAGGGCCTCTCGAGGCCTGTCGTGGGATCACTTTACTTAATAATAATAACCGCCATCATACATTGGCACTACATACTGTGCGTCCACACGATGAGATGGTGTGGTGAGTTAGTAAACTACGAATTTTTCGTCACTCACACAATACATTGTCTGCACACCAGCATCAAAATAAAACATGCAATATTAAAATATATATACAGTCAATATGCCCATTTCACCAATAAATATTTAAAATGGTCAACTAGTTTCTACAGCCAAGCTGTCATTCTCAAGACCAGATATTGACTGGTCTTGAGAATGACAGCTTGGCTGTAGAAACTAGTTGACCATTTTAAATATTTATTGGTGAAATGGGCATATTGACTGTATATATATTTTAATATTGTATCACCAAGAAGATCAATTGTGTACTAAAAACATGCAATGCACTCTTTGTAATACGAATAATTTATATATCAATGGCATCATCCAAAAATTGGAAAAGAAATGATAATATAGGTACAAGAATGGACCGTTTTAGAATATTAAACGTTTTAATGTATGCAGATGATGTGGTTATTATTCAAGAAAATGAAAATAATTTGCAGTACTCTGTACATCAATTAAATGAGTAATGCCAAGAATATAATTTTAAAATATCAAAAGAAAAACAAAATTTGTGGCATTTTGGGGAAGTGAACATATAAGATCTAAATGATAATAGGAAACAAACCTCTAGAACAAGTAACAAATTTTAATTATTTGGGTTGTAATTTTACTATAAACACAAAAACAGAAAGATACATAAATATGAAACTATCAAAATTTCAAATGATATGTGGAACTATACATAAAATATAAAGAATAAAGCAAGAAGAGATACTAGATTGAAGTTTTATAAAACATTGGCAGTTCCTGCATTACTTTATGGGAGCAAAACTTGGGTAATGACCAAAACATTACAAAGTAGAATACAAAGCGTAGAAATGAACTGCACAAGATTGGATCGGATAAAGAATGGAGATATAAGAACAGAGTTAAATAAAGGCACACATATATATATATATATATATATATATATTCATATTCATATGCATTGAATGATAGAATCAAAGAATATAGAGATAAATTGTTTAGACATGTAGAAAGAATGGATGTAACAAGGTTACCAAAAGCAGCATTTAACTACAAGCCAAGAGGTTCAAGGAATTTAGGAAGGCCTGTGAAAAGATGGACAGGACAACTGTGAGGCGGAACAGGCAATTTGCCTAGCCCGTGAAGTGAAGTGAAGAAGAAGAAGAAGAAGAAGTGATCTGTTTTATTTCTCGGACGCACAGTAGGCCTATATACATACACAAAGAATTTTATTTCTCCTTTGATTGAGAAACATTCTGAATAAATAGTGTGTTCTTGTAGACTACAATAACCTAGGCCTACTAAAAAATAACCTATCTTATCCGTGACATTAGAGATTCAATGATAGTTTGTTTTTCGAGTTTTATAAGATATTTATTACTGAATTTTGCTACTTCAAACAGCGAAGACCGACAATTTGGTTTAATAATGATAATCAAATATGATATGCTAAGTCAGTGCGCTTAATAACCAACTCCCCGTCTTAAAATAAGAGCCGCGTTATAATTTGCAAATCATCAGAGTCGCAGAAACTTGGAAAGAGTGTGATTATTCAAAAACAAACAAATAAACAGAAGGAGAGATGGCTTTAATTCTCGGCCATGTTAGCCAGCATTGTGTAATTGGGCTGACTTGGCTTTTACCTCTTGCCCAGCTACCTGCCTGCTGCCTATATAACTAAATCGTGATGTTTGCTAAATGTCTGATTCCGGATGAGTAAGCCCATCCGCCGAAACTACCAAGCTTGAATCGACTTACGTTATTTCAGTGGCGTACATTATATTTTGTCAAGGTTTAGTTAATATTTGCTGACAGAGTTAAGAGTAGGCCTATTTTATAAAATACAACCAATATAATGGTAGCCGTATAGGCTAATACAGGTAAAACTGAACTGCATCGACAAAATGTTAGAGGTTATTCAGAGGGATGTTAGCTAAGTGTTTTGATATTAGGAACCCATGACCCCAGTGACGTATTAGAGATATATTGATGAGTTAGACATGCAGAATGGCCTCTGAGCCGTGATAAGACGGATAAGATTACAAGGAAAAGTTTTTAAAAATAAACTAATCACCGCGTGAAGAACGAACTGTAAAAAATCATAAATTGCAATACAAACAATACATTGTAATAAAAAACTAAGACGAAACTCACACTCGTAGAGTATATTGTGCATTACACGTTCTGTTTCTTAGTTTAAAGCAGCTGTTCGAAATGTCGACTTCCGTGAACACGACAAACTACTACATACTTTGAACCGCGACAATATGGATTATGTTAAATTAAAAAAGAATTAAACTTAATAAATTAGTCATCACCTGAAGGTATTCGCCTGGGATTCTAAAGAGCATGCGACAGTCCCTGGTGTGTCGCTATATATTGTCCTCCTCCGACGAGTTTAACGCTGGGAGGTAGGGTATTTTTGCCATTCGTTTACTACTCTTGCAGGTAGTTTTTTCTTTTTTTTTTTTTTCCTACAGCCGAGTCGAAGAGAAGTTTTAGGCCTATCCATTGACAAATATGCAGTTTTCAGTTTGCTGTTTTCAGTGACTGTGTCTTTCGTAAATATGGCGAATGTTTTCAATATGATTGTACTTCCTTCCTGACTGGTGTTGTATCCAGTATCCATCCCCACACCACATTCCTTTGAGCGCTAAACTCGATGGAGGAGTACAATATATAGCGACACGCCATGGACTGTCGCATACTCTCTAGAATCCCAGGCGAACACCTTCAGGTGATTACTAATTAAGTTTAATTGTTTTTTTTAGTTCAACATAACCCATCTTGTCGCGGTTTAAAGGATATATTATTTGTCTTACACATTTACAACTCATTACTCTGCAATACATCACCGGAAAATATGGGTTTCTTATATCAAAACACTCGGACAACAGCCCGAATGTCTTGTGAAATATTGTCGGAAAAGTTGTATTCCACTCCGTAAAATATAACACATGCCTAAATATTAAATAGTCTACATGGCACGGCAGTTTCCAAGAGACTAGGCAAAACCGAACTGAGAACAAAATATAGTCTCATCTATTAATTCAGTTATTTATTTATTTATATATGATTAGTTATATACAACTTTTTTTATCATTTGATGACTCGTGTAAACATTAATCAGTTATTAATTTATTTATTTTCAACGATTATATTTAGTAATTTTAGGACTTTTTTTGTAATTCACTTATTGCAACTGCTTTACTGATAAGAGTAAATTAATTATTTAGCAATTGTATCAAATCCTTTTACTTTGATCACTGTTTTGCAGTGTGTATTAATTGATATTATTGCACATCCAGTACGTCTTCTTCCGAGGAGTGATTTTGGAAATAAACAGGATTAAAATCCTACAAATTAAGTTTAAGAAGAAGAAGAAGATCAAATCCTACTAATTGCACCATTAACCACAGTTGAAATATTTATTTTATTCAAATCTAAGAATGAGTTATCCCCGTTTTAGGTATCATTGCTTATATATAATGTAAGTTTTTAGAACTTGGGTAAGAATACACACGAACGGCCAAAAAGGGCCATGCGCACTATTATTTTCAGTATATGTACTTTTAAAACTACGTGACAGCAGTTATTTAGCACCGCGACATGAAATATCTATTGCGCTATCCCAGTATATTACGGATGAATGGAATGAAATATATTCTACGGTGTTAAGTGTGTTGTATAAGTTGTCTTTCGGATCCGGCACATCAAAGATCTCCTCTCATGACCCATACAGCCATTTTTGGATTTGACCCGTGGTCCCGAGGAGGAACTAAACCCCTCCCTTGGCCCTTTCTTCTTCTTCTTCTTGTTCTTATTCGGCTTTCCCCCACTTATAGATTTGACGTCTTCAGTTTCCATTTATTTATATCATTCCAATCTCCTTCTTCCAAATTCCTGTCATCCATTAGACTTCTGACATCATTAGCAAAGGTCCATTTTCGTAGCCTAAGTCTGTCATATTTAAATCCATCCGGCTGACATATTTTACTGAAGCACGTAGCGGTATACTTTTTTCCAGGGCCAGATTGCCAGCCTGACGCCTAACCACCAGTCATGGAGGACCTGTTTTTCTCTCTTTTTTTTAGGGTTTGCTCCCTTAGCCGACAGGCCTCAGTTTTAAGGCGCTGATAACTCACCTTGCGTCCCATCCTGTTAGCTACAGTATATATTCGTGCAGTGGGAGCACGAATTAGGACTTGTTGGCAGAGCTGCTAAAAGAGTCGCAGTGGCATTACTCGAGATTTATTAAGGTATACATAGTCGGCATCTGTATCCTTCTCGAGGCCGTACCAACCATTTGCTCAACTTTCTGCCCTTATTTATTGCTCAGGCTCGACGTCATGTGCCAGCACCCTGGTGGCCCTCTCCACTAGATTTCCCATCACATATTTTCAACACCTGTGGGTGCCAAACAAATTATTTTTTCTAACGTGAGATGAAATGAAGATTGATATAAAATGACATGAAAGGGAGGAAATGGAGGAAGAGTTGTGATGAAATTTGGAAAACGGAAGAATCCGAGAAAAATCCGAAAATGCCGGTATGGCCCACTTCCAATACCCTTCTGGAACCGCCATGATTCGAACCGGAGTTCTCGGTCAGGGAGCCGTGCGTTAGCCACGCGTATACCGAGATGGCACGTGACTGTAAATGCCATGACTATTTAGTGAGTGAGAGAGAGAGAGAGAGAGAGAGTGAGAGAGAGAGAGATAGTTAGAAAGTATATATTTGCTTTAATACTTTAGAAATTACAGTAAATTAATATGAAAATGCAGGTCTAATATTGTTATAAAACCATGTTAATACACGCAGTGATTATAAGAGTTAAAAAAATTATTGTATATGTGTGATCCGAAGTTCGAAAATCCTCTGACTGGTCGTGTCCCTAAAATATCCAGGTAGCTAGAGGATGTGAAAATACCCATAAATTGATAAATTAAACTAAGGTGGAGAGATAGAGAAACAGAGACAGAGAGAGAGAGAGAGAAACAAAAAATGCTTCCATATATTTATGATATACCTGTGATTTTCTTTTTTCACATTATACATTTTTATTTTTTTAATTATTATAATTGTAAGGAAAAAAAGTTTCATCCAACCATTCTATTATACATATATCATCATCTTCAAAGTATGGGCCTATTGACCCGTTCCGCTCCCCGCTGCACAACATGCGACAGGTCGTCCTTCCAACGTAGCGTCGTTCACGTCTTTCTACATTTCTTAGGCCTTCAGGTCTATAATAAAGTTTCTGTTTCGATAAACGATTATTTGGCTTTCTTTGTACATGTTCACACCATTTATGTGTCTGTATATTCTCTAGTTTATGTTATATATTTATAGTTCATCCCTCTATACTTGCAACGGATCCCTTATATATAACTACATTTTTGACATTTGGCAATGAAGGCATAGGCCTATGATATCATATATGTGTGTGTGTGTGTGTGTGCGCGCGTGCTCCTTCTTTATTCATCGTACATGAATGACGAACATCTGTCAAGTAGGATCATGCACACTATGTCACTTTTTTGTATTGAGGAAATGTGGTGTAACGGATGAAGACACAGAGGACAGAGAACTATGGAGAACTTTAATTCAGGAAACTTTGTGAAGATGATGGTCTATAAGTCCATACTCATTTATGTATTTATGTATTTTTAAAACCCATGTTAATTATTAAAATAGGTTGGATAATTCCATCAATGATGAGGAAAATTCTCAAAATGATTGAAAAATTAATGTATTATAGCATATTTGGACAAATATAGTAATGTTACAACGGGCCACAGGTTACATCTTCCCTTATTTCTTCAATCACATTTCAATCTCCCAACATGTTTGATCTTATTACTACATTTATTAATATATCGTGTCGATTATGATAAGTAATGCCACGAGTGATTTCCAAATTATCGATGAATTTATCTAGAGGATTTAGAAATCAAGTGTGGCATTTTTAGGACTACCTAACGAATAAAATTAAACTGTTTACTCACAAATTATTATTTAAATATAGTTATTTTAAAATATTTATAGATAATGTAAACGGCGATGTGTGAAAACAAATTGGAAATGTTTGGTTGTTTCATTTGTTCATCACTGCAACTTGATCATATTACATATTGCCAAATAGGATCGCAATGCTGTAAGAATACACCTAGTGGAGAAAAAATGGAACACATCAAATTGTATATTATAACCAACATTATAGGTTAATTACTTTTTTTTAGTAAACAACTCAGTAAAATTATTATATAGAAACATAATTATTGAACACACAATTATCAAATGTGTAGGTCGAAGGAATCTGTTCATTATTGGCTATAGGCCTATTCAACGTATTTGTTAGAGAGTCAATCATTGAAAAATAATGCTCTGACCTGTTCAAAATATTAAAAAGGAGGAGCTTTCTTTATTTTGGTAATCAAAATTCGATAATTATCCAGGTGAAACACGACTGTCATTGGTTGTAAAACAAAATCCATTGAAACGTGATTGGTCATTGACTCCCATTTGGGACATGAGTTGAATAGTCTAGAAAATTATAGTCTTAACCTCCTATTATACTAAGGAACTCCAGTGGTATCTAGTGGAATCACTTTTTTTGCTTTTACACGCTTTATATTAGCTTTACATGTATCTATCTATCTATCTATATATGTAACTGAATCTTTCAACGCGATTTTCACCCACTTAAAATAATTGGATCGACTTGAAATTCTGTATACTTGTAAAGGACCCGTGGCAATACAATAGTTTCATATTTATTTTCTAAAATGCTGGCCAGAATTATCAGAAAATCAGAAAAAGTGTGTTTGTATTTATGTAACAAAATCTTTGAACACGATTTTTACCCACTTAGAAACATAGGATCGACATGCTAACCACATGTCACCCCTACACTGGCTGTTGATCATCTACCTCTGTGATTGACACATGTGGATGTGAAGGGCCAGCAGCCGGCTGGTAAAAGGGCAACCGCTGAAAAGTGGAAAGACCCTCAATCGGAGAAACATAGGATCGACTTGAAACTTTGTATAATTTTAAAGGACCCGTGACACTACAATAATTTCATATTTTGTTTCTAAAATCCTGGCCAGAATCATCAGAAAATCAAAAAATTAAAACTGATATAATAGGTTGCGGACTTGTCGACTTTTTAGTTAATCGTTGTAAGAGCTCAGTTAGCAGAACGGTGTAATCCATAGGTCGCTGGTTCAAATCCGGCTGGGGAGGATTTTTTTAGAAGGGTAATACTTTTAGCTCATACTACAATAGTATCGAATTTAAAGATGTTTAAATTTGTATCTTATTATGTAAAATATTAAAACTAAAAAATAAAAAATAAATAATAGTTATAAAAAACTAAAACAGCACGCTTTATTACAAAACCGAACTAAAAAATGAAAAATAATTTTAATTTCCAACACGCTTGGGATAAATTTAAAGTGGTCAGCAAAAAAATCATCTCCAACACATCTGGAATAAAACTAGAGTTATCAACAAAAAGAAAATAATTTTACCATCAAAAGCGTGGGATGCTTTTTATGATTTTTACATTTTCATGTTAGAGACTTTAATTTTACCAATATATGTTTATTATCAAATATATTAATTGATATAGAGCACCCCACGCTTTTCATGGTAAAATTATTTTCTTTTTGTAGATAACTCTAGTTTTATTCTAGATGTGTTGGAGATGATTTTTTGTTGACCACTTTAAATTTATCCCAAGCGTGTTGGAAATTAAAATTATTTTTCTTTTTTGAGTTCGGTTTTCTAATAAAGCGTGCTGTTTTAGTTTTTTAAAACTATTATTTGTCTTTACTTTTATCGACATAGTTTAGTACCGTAAAGCTCCTTATTCGCGGTTACCTTATTTGTGGTTTCATTATAACTAGGTTAAAAAATTGAGACACAATTCTTGTATTCGCGGTTAAAAATGTATTTATTCGCGGATCTAGTCCGTATGTTAGAAGGATTAGTATCCTTTATTAACGCATCGGCAACTTTTTTTACTGCAGGCGCGTGCCAAGGCGGCTTTTACAAAGAGCGATACAAACCAAATGGACAAATTAATACCAAAGTAAAGCAAACCTTATTGTCACTAAGCCTAAAGTTCGTTGTTAGAAGCCACCGCCGCAATATTTCACGTGCCGCTATGACCGATGATAAATTCCGCCTTCGCCACGATCGGTGTTTTATTGCTTCAACTTGCCATTCGTTGCAATAATTCTGATTGAATAACACGTGTCTCTTCTGCATTGTTGCCAATTTATAATGTTCAGTAAAAGGAAAGAAAATTAATTCCGAAGCGGAAAAAAATAGTGTTTCCGCTTAAAGCAAAACTATATATGTTTGACCGTTCACGCATTGGCGAGTCGTTTGCGTCTATATCACGCTGTTTAAATATGTTAATGAATCAAGATATCCGAAGACAAAATAAGCAATTCTATCGCGGAATTCACAGCAAAATATAAATCTTAATTGAAATACCTTTCAAAAGCGGCAAAACGGGAAAACTTTACCAAGTTCTCTAAGCCCTTGCCTAAACCTGACACTAATAATCAATAGAAATTGTTCAAAATCTATCATTAATTGATTTTATTTTGACTATTTAACTCATGCCCCAAATGGGAGTCAATGACCAATCATGTTAAAATGATTTTTTTATTTACAACCAATCACAGTCGTGTTTCACCTCGCTCTTTATCAATTTCTCTTTATCAGCTCCTGCTTTTGTGATAAAGAAAGCTCCTCCTTTTTAATGTTCTGAACAGGTAAAAGCATTACTTTTCTCCAACAAATACATTGAATATAGCAAATAATGAAAAGATTCCTTGATTTTACTGAGTTATTTACTAAAAAAATTAATGAATAACCCGTAATGTTGATTATGATATATAGTTTGATGTGTTTCATTATTTCTCCACTTGGGTGCACTCTTACAATATTGCGATCTTATTTGGCAATAAATAATATGATCTAGGTGCAGTGAATGAACATAACCTCACATTTCTGATTTGTTTTCAAACGTCGCCATTTACATTAAATATATAAATATTTTAAAATAACTATAGTTAAACAATGATTTGTGAGTTAACAGCTTAATTTTATTCGTTAAATAGTCCAAACAAATGCCACTCTTGATTTCCAAATTCTCTAGATAAATTCACTCCTCACTTCGTGAGTCGTGAATTTATCGATAATTTGGAAATCACTCGTAGCATTACTTATGATAATTTTAATTTTATTTTGTAATCTTGGAACGTATCCCCTATATACCCATTACAAATTACCATTCCATATTTGCGTCATATTTACAGAACATATCCTCCGCGAATAAGGAGCTTTTACTTTACTACTTCATGCATCGTTATGTCACGTAATTTTTGGAGCACAGTATCTCAGTAAATAGCATTGACAATCACTACTTTGTTATCATGGCTGTTACCTGTAAGTTAGCTTAGGTTGTTAAGTTAACTTTCATTACATTACGAGAGTTACCTTAAATTTAAATTTCGGACACACTATACCTGTGGAATTGAAGACAAAACTGATGGCGACCGAACCAGCGTAGCCGGCAGCTATGAACCAACATTTCCGTAAATTTATAATCTTGTTCTAACAAGAATTCATAGCTAGTTTTATACAATCCATGACATTTGTATCACGCTTTTTAAGGCCAGTTATAACCAAATTAACCCTTTTTCTCTATTTTTCATACTTTATTCTCATATACTTTCTTTAGGTCCCTAATCACATTCTATAAAAGAACTTCGTCCGATTTTTTGCTTTTTTTTAAATTACGTGTTCATCTGCGCTACAATACCCATATTATTTAAGTAAAATGTAAATAGCCTAAATTCCAGTAGTTACTACTACTACTACTACTACTGCTACTACTACTACTACTAGTACTAATTATAATTATAATTATAATAATACTAATAATAAAATTACCACAATATATGGAAACATTGTACATTATGTATAGGCCTATAGAAGCAGCAAACAGTATTAGGCGCCGCTCTGGTTCTTTGACCAGCGAGAACAAATACTAAGTCGCCTGGAGATTAGACAATCATCATATCAATATATTCAAGGTAAACTATTTAACTCTAGGTTGCTAATATAGTACAAAAAATAGATCATTGGAGTAGATAACTTTAAAATCGGAAAATAGCATTTGACTTATCATCTGAGGATGACACGGCCAACAATAAACCAAAATAATAAAACACAAATACTGCATGTTGTAGAAAGTAAAATAATTTGCTTTAAATTAAACCTCTATATTGTTTCATTATTGGTAAATTAATTTGATAGTTAAATTATGACTTCCATAGCTAATTTCCATAAATACAACAAAAATGTTATGTAGACTTATTACAAAAGATAAATTGGAGAGACAGGAAAGTAAACCAATAGGCACTTGTAGAGTAGAGCTTACTTATATTTTGGTCTTCAAACGAAACCCCACATATATTTACATTAATAGTGCGCACGGGCCTGTTTTTGGGGGGCCGTGTTTATTTATATTCCAATAAGACTAGAACGGAATAAAATTATTTGGTATATATCATCTGTGTGCCCACGTATTTAGTCACAGTTCCCATAAAACATTTTTGAACGCAAACGTTTGAGAAAAAAAGAGGAAGAACAAGGAAGACTGTTCTGAAAGATGTAACAGAATTTATAAAATATACACTACAAGCTGATAGGCCAGAGATTCGAATACCGGTGTGGTTATAATTTTTAAACTGACTTAAACTCTTTGGTGACACCATGGTGCTAGAGTTGACACAACTTCTAACGGAAATGGGTATCAGCTGCTTGTTATGCGGGTAAAGAAGGCCATCACGTAGGGATAAGAACCAGCTGATATATTGTTTCCGATAGTCTAGAAAGGTGGGAGCCCTAAGCTCCTCCTACCCGAAGATTCTCCTTCGACTTGTAGTGGATCACTTTTTTAAGAATACAGAAATGAAACGGATATGATTAACTGAAAGAAGAGAAGAATGTATTCTCTTCTTTCGTAGAACAAGAAATTTCTTTACGGGTAACGTGAAAGTTAGATTTTATTGTGGGGGTTGCAGAAATGTTCGTATGTTTCATGTTGGTATTATTGGCTTGCATATATAGACTGTAATGCAATGAATAATACTTGGGCCATATCTTACTGATCGATGTATTCGTAGTTTACCATTTTTAACTTTTTTCGCATAATTGTAATATTATATTAGTTTTTTTACTATGTACAGCCTTTGAAAAAAATGATGGCGCAGCTCTTGATGATGGAAAGTTAAGAGTTCTGAAGAGCGATTCACATCAGTAAGAGTTGTTACATGTTCTGACTCGTTTGAGTATAAAGCGGACGGTGTAAGTCTCTCTTCATGCTGCATTCGTATCGTTCGCTTCAATGGAGCAGTCGGTAAGATGCTCTTTCTCCGAAGACGCTGGTCCACGTTCGATTCTGGTCAGGTAGATTTTTTATGTATAATTATAATTATTATTATTATTATTATTATTATATAACTTCATTAATTTTCATAATGCCTACGTGTTACCAAGAGGCTTCGTTATATAAATAAATTTGTATATGTATGGAAATATTTCCGGTCGGGACAGGCTCCTAGGTGAGATTTTTTTGGGGTTTTTC
This sequence comes from Diploptera punctata, assembly GCA_030220185.1. Classification (NCBI taxonomy): domain Eukaryota; kingdom Metazoa; phylum Arthropoda; class Insecta; order Blattodea; family Blaberidae; genus Diploptera; species Diploptera punctata. Next base: position 15,399 of record JASPKZ010009065.1, read on the forward strand.
CTCGCCTGTAAGATAAATGTCAGGAAGCTTAGGGAGTAACGGTCCCCGAAAATCATCCGGCCATCATTATCATCCTTATCATTATCATCATCATTCTTCACCGGTGTGGAAAGAAACGGGAAGCTACCACACCTACAGTTCCCTAGTAAAACTACAAAGCATAGCATGAAAATGCTATTATTGCAGTGAAAGACCTGCCGTCGGGCAGAATTACTATAGAATGGAATATATGGAAATAAATAAATGAAAGGAAACAGCTCATATATATATATATATATATATATATATATATATATATATATATATGAGAGAGAGAGAGAGAGAGAGAGAGAGAGAGAGAGAGAGAAAATTAATAACGATTGTAACGTCTCATTTCTTTGTTTACAAAACACATGGCATAATAAAATTATTTATTTCCATTACTAATACAAAATGCGTCTCATTAATTTAAATTAATTTAATTATACAAGTAAGTCCTGAAGTTCTGCATCGCTTCATACAGACAATTTCTAGGAGAGATTGTTGTGGTATAGTGGAGGGAGCTTGTGTTTCTCGTGCATGAGGTCGCGTGTTCGGTCCTGGTGTCATACTTTTTTCTCTCTCGTCATTATTTCAATTACTTTTCTTTCTTTTGTTTCGTTTATTTTGCTTTGTTTTATTTACAGTATTTACTGCACTACTTATTTACACGAAATTGTTTTCCATTGCACGACACACAACGATATAGAATGAATTTAGTTTCTCAAATAGTTGTATACTTGTGAATCAAATAACTGATCTCTGATCATGCGCAGTGGCGTCGTTCCGAAACTTGAAAATTATCTGTGAGCCATCATTTATTTAAAATGTTGTACATCTCTGTAGTCTAGTGGTAATACCTCGAACATAGTTCTGATCCCCGACCAGCTAAAGTTATTTGGGCGAATATTTTTTAAATTTTTCATCAATGCCACTAAGACATATGGAGGGCTTAAAATTACATTAGTGAAATCATTTTTTTTTAAATATGAACATATTACAAAAGCCATTATAATAAATAATAATAATAATAGAAAGAAATAATAATCAAATCTTACGCCACTGATTACATGCATCGACTTACAGTGGTCTACGTTAAACCCCTTCTGGCATGTTCAATTCAAACATTGGGGATATAGTAGTAGTAAGAGAAAAAAACAAGCTCGAAAGGCTATGTGGCACAGAGCAATGGTAAAAGTAAACATAACGCTAATGGCCAATTTGTACTTAACCCCGCGTTCATGCCTTCCCTTACCCACAGGCAAGCAAACTTCCAATTAATCATGGCTAGTTGGCTCTCTGTATTTGTGTATATCTCGACGCGGACGCCCCGCGCGGCGCTACTACCAAGGGGAAGACGAGAGAGAAAGAGAACGTGCGATATGAGAGTGCTGACTTAGACTACATCTTTTCTCTCTCTCTCTCTCTCTCTCTCTCTCTCTCTCTCTCTAGGGTACAGCACATCCATTTATTAGGTACAACCCACCTACTACAAATAATTCAGTAACAGTCAATGCTGATTCAACCTTACAATATAATATGTATTAATATTATAATTATCACCAAATTTACCCAAATCTTGAGAATAATAAGTAATACATTAAAAGCTAAATTAGTACGAAAATCTACAAGAATAAAAAATATATAATATTTTAGCATTACCCTCCCTTTTATACAGAAGTGAGATTTGGATATTAAGAAAAAAGACACAGGAGCAGAATCATAGCAACGGAAATGAAATTTCTCAGAAGGACTGTAGGATACACTCTATTAGGCCAAATAAGAATGAAGAAATTTTAGAACAATAGTAGAATCAGTAAAAGAAGAATTCAACAGATAAAATTAAACTGGCTAGACCATGTAAACAGAATGGATAATTCAAGAATCCCAAAAATGATGATGCAATATAAACCCAAAGGACATCGATGGCCAGGAAGACCTGTTAAAAGAATGCTAGATAGGGCCGAAATAGGCTTAATTTTCGATTGATGATGATGAATATTATTTTTTAGGAATATTCCACAGTGTAGTGTTTCTCCTTCAACCCAAAGTGATTTGTCGCCAGAGGTTCCTGTCTAAAGCATCTTCTTCCCTCAAAACTCTAGCTTCCATTCTTTTCTTCACTCCATCTATCCATCGTTCTCTAGGCCTGCCTCTTCCACTTCTTCCATTAGCTTTCCAATTAAGGATCTTCTTTTGAGGTGTCCATACCATTTCAAACGTTTTTCTTCTATTTTTCCTAATGTTTTTTTTAACTTGCATAATTTCCCTTATTGTGCTGTTGTTATTATAAAAATGATTTTGATATATTTTAAAATAATAGGTCTGAATTGTGTACGTATATTATATTGTGTACCCTATATTTATTATTTCTACGCAGTATAACTCCTTCCTCTTTGCATTTTTTCCTTCTATATAATTTTCATACTTCTTGGTCCTAATCCATTACGTCATCGATGCGCATAGAACTGTTTCGACAGTTTATTTAAGCTACATAGCTTTAAACACATGTAGGTCTAACAATCAGGGTTTGGATTTTAATTGCAGTAGGCCCCCAGGCCAACCTGGAAAGTTCATTTTTTATAGTCACTTATCTTCGCTTAGAAGAATAAATATACTTGGCTTGGGGTGAGTGACTTAGTGTGTTTTTATTATATTCCTATTTATTTTTCTTTTCATTTTAGTACGTTTTAATTTTCAAGTTTGTTCAAAATGTTTAATCGTTAAATTATTTTTCATTATTATTTATATCACAGTCCACCGTTATGGTTCGGTGTAGTGTTACTGCCTCGTACGCGTCAGGCCCGGGTTCTATCCCCGGTCGTGACAAGTTTCCTGGATGATGTTTTTTTCGGTATTTTTCCTCACCGTAAGAGAAGTTCTGACATATTTTTATACAGGGAATGATTGGAAAGCATTAGCTCAGGATAGGGATGTATGGAGAGCTTATGTCCGCGCGGCCATGAACCTACGGGTTCGATAGTGCCAGTGAGTAAGTAAGTAAGTAAGTAAGTAAGTAAGACAAGTGTCAGGAAACGTTAAAGGCCCAAACTGTCCCCGAACATCATCCGGTCATCGTAATCATCTTTATCATATTCACCATATTTAGTATTAATAAGTGTGTGTGTGTGTGTGTGTGTGTGAATGGTGTGTATCGTCTTAATGTTGTGTTGTCTCGGGGGGGGCTAAAATTAGGCTTATCACTAATTCGGGGAGGCCCTCCAAGTCCTTCTGTGGTCAGGAAGTATGTATGTAGGCTATGTGATCCAACGTTTAAAATCTCTCTCCCGGCAGGTCGTGTCACTGTATCGCACGGGTGGCGTGTGGCTCGTAAAAGTGATTATAAGGTAAGAGGTAATAAAATTATTTTATAAATAAAAATACTCCATATTCACTAAAAGAAAAAGGCAAAATCACCTGCCCTATATCGGCCTCTGGAGTCTAAGATTTAAGATCTGCTTTCAGGTCCCAAGGGTAGCGGGTTCAAATCCGGACGGAATCGATTTTTAGGATGGAAAAATGTAAGAAGCAAATCGTCCGGGAGAGATTTTAAGTCGTACGCCGCTAATCTGAAAATTTCGGGCTTTTAAAATAACCTGATACAACGCCATATCGTATTTGGTTAAGGCAATATACTACAAGCCAGAAGCTTGCGGGTTCGAGTCCCGGTGAAACTCAGAATGTTTAAACTGTCCTAAACTTTCTGGCGGAACCACCGCCCTAAGGTCGATTCAACCTCCAATAGAAATGAGTACCAGACGCTTGTTCTGGGGTAAAGGCGACCGTTAAGCAGGGCTAATAACGTTATTGACATCTTGGGCCGATTGACTAGATAAGGTACAGCCTTGGTCCCAAGCCCTATAGAGGGAACACTTTACATTAAAAAAAATGTAGCCTAAATTAGAGCCTCTGAGCAAAATTTAATCGGCGTTTCCCATCGAATTAATTCCATAGTTGCCTTCTAGATGACAATTTGAGAGATGATTATAACAAATTGCACTCGCTAACATCTCCAGGGAAATAAAACTATCTAAATCAACTTAGTTAAGCAACTCCCGCAAATCAGTATCCTTACCCCTCTTGGGGATTTACAGGTATAAACAGACTCATCTTCTACATTTAATATAACGAGGTTACCCATAGACCACAGCGGTGGATTAAGAGTTACTTCATGAATGAAATTGTTTACACTATTAACAATGACATATAGTCAGTACTAATAAAATTCATTGTTAAAACCGTTGAGGTGGAGAGTCATAAAATAGAATAAGTTAAAATACCTTCTTAGGTAAAATCCGTCGTCCTCAACTTTTAAAATGTGTAATATTTATGCCTGTAAGCCTTTCAGGACATCCGTCCCATCTTCAGCAGTTCATTCTTCGCTACAGCATCCAGTATGATGTTTGATGCTGTAGCGAAGAATGAACTGAAGTTAAAATACCTTCTTAGGTAAAATCCGTCGTCCTCAACTTTTAAAATGTGTAATATTTATGCCTGTAAGCCTTTCAGGACATCTGTCCCATCTTCAGCAGTTCATTCTTCGCTACAGCATCCAGTGTGATGTTTGATGCTGTAGCGAAGAATGAACTGCTGAAGATGGGACGGATGTCCTGAAAGACCTACAGGCATAAAGATTACATATTTTAAAAGTTGAGGACGACAGATTTTACCTAAGAAGGTATTTTAACTTATTTTATTTCATAACAATGACATAGTGAGTAGTTAAGATTATGTACTGGTATTCAGATATTTAAGAAGTTCCATAATTAAGTTGTTGAGTGAAGTATGATATGTGCGTGTTTTTTGTAACTGTATGGTGGAAAGTTGTGAAGGGATGTGACATAGCGCCAGAGAAAGCTTTAAACGCTCCTTTCTTCTTGTAATTGTTCACGATTTTGACATTGATTACAATTTGGGCGCACTTATTTATGTGGCTGAGTGAAAGGAGACCGCCTCATGTTCCACTAGTAATGAATTCACACGCTATAACATTATGATTCATGATGTGCTTTATTGACACGCTAGAGAATGTCTGTATGTACCCTCCAATTGAAGTTTTCGCATTAAAATAATTACATTACAATTAGTATGCGAAGCTTAAACATATAAAACCATTTGAAGTAGTTACTTCACCCGAGAAGTAGAGAAGCTGCATAATGTATATAGATTTATGTACAACTGGTAATTGTAAAATTGTAAATTAGTATTTTACTAGCATAGGCAGGATAATTCTGATAACATATGGACCCTTTCAGGATTAAGGATAATGGAGAATACGATTTAATTTTTATTTATATACAGATGTTTAATATTTACACATATTTCTGTAACTAAAGTTTTATTTTATTTCTCCACTCGTCTCTATTCATCCACTCCATGTCCTCCAGTCCTCTTGTTCTCATTCCAGTTCTTATTTCTTGCATCCACAAGTTTCGAGATCTTCCTTTCCTTCTTCTTCCAGATGGACACCATTCCAATGTACGATTTAATGAGGAATTATTTCTCTTATATAAGTCACCAGTTATTGTCGCACATATTAAAATAGCTAGATTGAGATGGGCAGGATATATCCACAGAATGGATACTAGATTAGATTAGATTTATTTAGCCTGGTGGAGTTAAGGCCAAGTGGCCTTCTCTTCCACTCACCAGGACAAACATACATTACATCAGAATATAACAATTTGAATTAACTCTAATATTAAATACTAAATACAAATTTGATCAAAAAGATATCTAATATATTACGATTTATAATACAACCAGTTAATGTTAGTTAAAATTATGACTAAAACTAATAATAAAATGTATACAAGCTGGACACATTAAATTGTCCCTGTCTAGTGTATATAAAAAACAAAGGAAAATAATGAGATATAGAAAACTAATTTTACGATTATACAATATTTAAAACAAAACAAATGAAAATATTTGTTATTCTTAATATTATTTTCATAAATAATTAAATTTGTTAATTGTTAAAAGCATATTATCGGTGAGGTGTATAAGTTAGTTTACTAAATAATTCTTTAGTTTGTTTTTTGAAGGATGTTATAGTTTGACAGTCTCTGACATAGGGCGGAAGGGAATTCCATGTTTTGGTAAGTGAGACCGTAAAAGATAATGAATAATATACTGTGTGATGAGGAGGGATATAAAGGACAATGTGCTGATGGAATCAAGTGTCAAGATTATGTGTGTCGGATAGTCTGATGAAGCGGCGTGATAAATAATTAGGCGATGATGTGTAAAGGATTTTATAGAGAAGGGATAGGGAATGGACAGTTCTACGATCTCTTAGACGAAGCCACGATAATTGTTCCAGGGAGTGTAACATGGTCAAATTTGCGAATACCGCAAATAAAACTTGCGCAAGAATTATGAACACGTTGAAGTCTTTGAGTGAAAATAATATTTAAGTCTGTAAAAAGAGTGTCACGATAATCAAAATGTGGCATTGCAAGTGGAACAGTTAAAAATTGATGACAAACCATCGACATGAAAGAAGAAATTTTGGAAGACCTAAAGGTAGGTGGATGGTTGAAGTTTTGGAAGATGACCAAAGACTTAAAATTCGAAATTGATGGGCAGTCTCCAGGGACAGTGAGGTTTGGAGGAGAGTTCTCAGTTGTGACTCGATCCGAGTTGTTACGCCAAATATGATGACTAGTATTGACGATATAAACAATTTCGAGTCTACCGAATATCTACTCTTTGAGAAATTATTGATATATGTTAGTTTTACGTAGATGTTCCTCGGTAATCTTTACATAGAGAACTATCATCTCATTAAATTTCAGATGAAAGCTGTAGTCCGAGTGTTATGTATCCCTATAGGATTGCAGCAACACCCTCAATAACTTGGATTCGAAATTTCGACTCTGGTCAGTATGAAGCTGCAAAGGTACTCTGCGATTCACGAAGTTGTTGACTAGCATATCGGCTACTATCGAGGACTTTTAGTTTTGGGAAGGCGTAAATTCTGGTCATTTAGTGAAATAGTTCATACCTCATGGCTAACAACAGGTACTGATTCCCAGCACTTGTCTCGGGAAAGGGCCCCCCCCAAGTCACGACGATTCTTTCAAATGAGCTCACACATTGTGTTCGAGAATCACGGATAGCTGCACAGATGTCACATTATTAGCACCATCTCTCTACATCCCTCCGACAATACTGTCAGTAGAATCGTTGACGAACATCAATCAGGTGCCATCCCGAAGCGCCGACGTATGTTTCTTGCAAAACCTCTCGAATCTAGTTCCTAGGTAGGTCTAGGCTTTAAGTTTCGTCTTATCATCTGGAAACTTCCATAGCTTCTTGAAGACCGTGTTCTTAACAGTCAGAGAATTACATAGGGTGCAATTGCTCTTAGAAGCGGTGCTGCGGTCTGCGATGACTGCCAATGCAGCTTCAAATTCGAGCAGAACTTGCCAAATGCCATTGTCTTCGAGTTGTTCCCTCCAGAAGAGACACTTATCCCAACCAGGGGCAGGCTGCGCAGTTATAATTTAAATTATTATAAATCAATCTAATTGGCCAAACATAACATTCAGTTGCTGCGGATATGCAGTGTAGCGTCGACGATACAGGGCGTCAACGTTAAAGTGTCTCTTGCCTTAGCGATGTTCCGATCTAAAGTTGTACCCTTGGATTTGTTGAATCCAGCTACAATAAGTAGCGGATTCAGGTTTAGAGAACAGTTTATAACAGCTGAGTGATCCGGCGTGCTGAATAAATTGTTACCTCTATACTGGCTATATGACCATACACTTCTGCAATTAACACATATGGATGTGAGGTCAGCAGCCGGATGGTAAGCCAAGGACCTTCTAGGTCTATAAACCATGAAGTAAATATACAAGATGAATATGATACGAATTTTATGGTAGCCAAATAGTGTTCAGGGATTATTTGGGTGTTAAAGTTTCCTTAAATTTATCTTGCAAGTGAGGAACAACTGCGGGACAAAATTCCTACTCGACTGGATATCGAACTTGATCCGTCAAATGGGATCCAATGAAATTACCGCTGTGCAATGCGGTAGACATTTTAAAAAATATGATATAATATTCAATTTTGTAGAAGGAATTAAGAATGTCAGAATAACGTAAAATGTGAAAAATGCACAAAATGAGGAAGGGAGAGATGAAACGGGAAGTATGTAGATTAAATGGCACCGTACGGATGAAGATTTTTCTGCTTGATGAAAAGTTATGGAATGTCCTTTGTAGCGATATGTCAGGATCCGCGGCATCTTACTTCTGTCAGATTCCTACTTTCAACTCGCCGGAGGCAGTTAGAAGCAAACGGAAAGAAAGTTTCTTAACGGTTTAATTAATTGGAAGAATGGGAAAATTTTTGCTCCTTTGTCGGAGCGAGTCTTGTGTCGTCATCTTAAAATTAAAAAACGATCGTGTGCATCATCATGTTATCTGTAAGGAAGCGGAATCGATGAGCATGCGCATTTCAAAGTCACAATTACTGTCTTCTGGGAAACAGATACACTCTCATTCAATTACACAAGTGAAAATAAATTTGACTTCACGATTAACATGTAGTTTTCGACCTTTCATACATGTGGAATTTTTTATCGAGTATTTTTTGCGGCTATAAAGCAGTGCTACCATCTTCAAGCTAGGTATTTCATGTATGTAAGAGTAAGATTTATGATCTGACAATGTTGGCAGAATTTAGTACAGTCTAATAAATTTCATTCAATCAAATTTTCACTTGCCTGGAATGTAATCAAGGTCGGGAGAAGTGTACTTTCTGTAAATGTTTTTTTTGCGAATTTGAGTGAAAATAAATAATTTTAACATTTTTGTTATTTGTTAAAATATAAAATATATTGTGAAAATTTATTGTTTTCCTTCTTGTATTTTTTTTCAATATTTATTTATTTATTACTAGCTAATATCCGGCGTACGCTATTACTCCTAAATAAATATTGTGTTTTTACCACCAGACGTAGGCTGTTATGCTTGCCCGGGAATCTGCTTATCCCGATCTTCTTGGCATCAATGAAAGACAAAAATGATTATTGTGAGTTATCCGTAGAAGATAAACAGGCTGTCGCGGATTTTTTGTAGAGTTTTTTGAGATATTCAATTAATTTGGTATATTTATTATGGTTTAGGCAGCGTAAGCCATTTAAGCGTCAAAATATGGACTTTATTTCACGTTTTTCACTACAAAGGGTGATTTTTAAGGGTGAAGGGGTTGAGTATTACAAATCTCTTATAGTCTATGTTCATCCCCGGAATCTCCTAAACATTTTTCAAAAAGCCCTATCTCAATCTGATGAATGGTATGGCAGAGCACGCTGCTCGGGAATCTACTTATTCCGATCTTCTTGGCATCAGTGAAAAACAAAAATGGTTATTGTGAGTTATCCGTAAAAGATAAACATATGTTGTCGCGGACTTTTTTTGTAGAGCTTTTGTTCCGATTTTCAAGTCTCTGTACATTCATTTGGTGTATTTGTTATGGTTCAGGCAACGTAAGCCATTTAAGCGTCAAAATAGGGACTTTATTTCACGTTTATCACTACAAAGGGTGATTTTTTAGGGGTGAAGGGGTGGAATATCTCAACTCTTATGCCCTACGTTCATCCCGGGAATCTTCTGAATATTTTTCAAAAAACCCCATCAAAATCGGATCAACAGTATGGCCGCGCATAGAAAGGAACAAACCAATAAACAAACAAACATTGATTTTTATATATTAGTTGAGGTCATATATTGGTTAAAACTAGATACAATAAAAATTGTAAACGGATGAGATTTGTGTGATACAGAGAGCTACGTACAAAAAATCTGGGAATTGAAATTAAGGAATTAACTCTAGATGGCCTACTTTTCCTAATAAAGTAATATGCAAATAGTTTTGAATTATGTATATTGTTAGCCATAATTTAAAAATATAACTCATCATCAAAGTACATTCACGAATTTAGGCCATTTGTTGACCTGTTTCGGCCTCAAGAGAAACACCATCCAAAAGTCTTTTGAGTGGACGTCCTGGTCTTCTTCTTCCTGCAGGTTGATATCTTAACATTTGTTTGGGTATTCTGTGTCCTTCCATTCGATGAACATGTTGCATCCATCTTGACTTATAATCAGAAATTTTGTTTTCTAAAGGTACCATGTGTAATTCTTCTAAGATGTCTTAATTTTTTTGTGATCTAGTAGTGTGTATCCTGCAGTCCTCCGAAGGTATCTCATTTCAGCAAATGAGTGGTATATGTTAAAATACAACTTTATTATAATAATAACTGCAAAAAAGTTAAAAAATGGCAGCTTATTTTACAAAATAAAATGTATTTATTGATTTCAGTTAAAGATTATTGTCAATTGTTAAAATAATCATGATTAATATTATTCCCCCACCTCTTTCTTCACCTGCCTAATGGGCGCTTTCACTCGAGTTTTCATACAAGGAGTACCCTTGCCCCTCTTTCTTTCTTCATTCGTGCTACATATCCTGCCCATCGCAGTCATCGAGACTTAATTGTTCTTATTTTATCTGGTTTCTCATAAATATCACTGTTATGTTGGCTTCTCGATCACCTGTCTGTTCGTCTCTTTTTTATCCAAAACTTTTCTTAAAAACTTCATTCACAACTACTCGTAATATTTCCTTCTTCTTCTTAAACATAATTTGTAGGATTTTCATCCTGCTTATTTCCAAAATCACTCCTCGGAGGAAGATGTATTGGATGTGCATTCATTGTCTATCCATCTCTTGACTGGTTTTCCTCTTGTTCTTCTCCCGTCCATTGGTCTATCTTGTTTAGATTTCCTCCTCCCCTAAATTAAATATAAGAGTCTAAGCTTCGCATCCATGTAATATAACTAGGAGAATGACAGTTTTTATATAATTTCAGTTCAACTTTTTTTTAAAGAAGTTGGGATGACAAGAGTCATTATAATGCGTAATAGTATGAATTTCCAGAATTGAAAATATGCGTAATTTCTTTCTGAACCTCATTCGTATTTGTAATTATTGATCTTAGGTATTTGAAATCAGTCACTTCTTCAAAACCCCCTCATTTGTTATTAATTGTCCATTTGCAGTATAAATGAATTTCTATGTTTGTTTTATACACCTCACTGATATTATTATTTTAACAGTTAATAAATTTAATCATTTATGAAAATAATATTAAGATTAACAAATATTTTCATTTGTTTTGATTTAAATATTGTATAAACGTAAAATTAGTTTTCTATATCTCATTATTTTTCTTTGTTTTTATATACATTAGACACGGACAATTTAATGTCTTGCTTGTATACATTTTATTATTAGTTTTAGTCTTAATTTTAACTAACATAAACTGGTTGCATTATAGATCGTAATATAATAGATATCTTTTTGATCAAATTTTTATTTAGTATTTAATATTAGAGTTAATTGGGATTGTTATATTCTGATGTAATATATGTTTGTCCTCGTGAGTGGAAGAGAAGACCACATGGTCTTAACTCCACTAGGCTAAATAAATCTAGTCTAATCTAAAATATATTTAGTTTTATTGACGTTTACTTCCAGGTGCAATTTCTTAATAGTGTTACTCTATAAAAAATGTGTGTTGGCGAAAGATTAAAAATTAAAATTGATAATTTTCCAATTTCATAACCTCATTTGTCATCTTCAGTTCTATACCCAGTTGAATTTATTCTTGGAGTAAATTGACAATTTTATTGTTTTCTATTTAACTTTTTTAATTTCTCTTCAGAGATAGTGAGAGATACTCCAAATGATTGTATATAAAATATTGAAAGTGTCTATCTCGGAAGTTCTGTGCATCTGCTTTAGAGGAAATTATTACCTCGCACAATGTTTTAGATATCTCTTGTAATAATCATAAAGACAATAATGAGGCGTCCATTTTCAGTAGATCTGGGACTATACTGAAAAGGCCAGCGAGTACAAAGTTACGTGGTGTTGTTCTTCACTTGACTTAACTTGGGTCGGCCCGACTTGAGCCCGCAAGAGAAGTCTTTGATCTTGCTGGTTTGTTTTAATTAAAAGTTTTCGTTTATCACAGGAGCGTGGGAGGGAAAGAGATGAGGTTGCGGTAGGAGGGAAGTTGGCACAGAAAGGTCAGAGGGTTGGTTACAGAGAGAGGGAGGTAGCGTTGTCATCTGTTCACATGAATGCTAATTCGGAATCTAGCCTCTATTTGCTTAAGCAAACATGCCCGACTTTGAGGTTATAACTTAAGCAAATGTTCCTCTCTTGTGTAATATTCTCAGATGCTTTTTCACCTACTTCCTAGAGCTGTTTTTTTTAGCGAATTTCAAAGCACTAAACTCATGAGGTTAACTAATGCTTTAGAAGTGAGCAAAGACTCTTCTCTAGGCATTTAGAAGTTTTGGCCAAGAGTATACGGAAATTATTTGGCACATAAGTCAAATTTCATAATGTAAAAACAATTACAACAATCCAATTTGTTTAAAATTTAAGAATGAGACAACATTATTTAGTTTATAACCCTTAAATTGGCAAGACTGACTGACTGACTGATGTGTAGGCATTTTCCAATAAAAGACATTCCCCGAGCTAGCCAAGCGAAAATCCAGTTTCCTGGAGCCCACTCGGCAACCGAGGACTTGTTCATCGGTCCATGTCCTACAACATTCCGGCTATTATAAGGACTTATTTGCCCTCTTTAGCCCTTTTGTGTGTATGTATATATATATATATATATATATACATCGTTGGTGAAGAGTGATTATCCTAGTGCCGACAATAACTAGCCCCGTAGATCAGAAGTCAAAGGCCTAGTGATTGGACATTAAAAAAGCCTTTAATCAGACGTTGATTGGTTTTTGTGTTGTTTTTCTTGATTTTTAGATAATTGTAGTCTGAAGTCTGAGGAAGACTAATGACAAGGCATGACGCATCCTCGCCGGTTTTTATATGTATTAATTTAAGTGGTTTGGATCAGTGTATTTCTGAGGTATTTATTGATCATATTAATTTTATATCAGTGCCATTACGTTATCTTTCAATTTTCCTATTTGATTTCTATTAACAGGTGTTTACTTTCTGATTGTATAATTTGTAAAAGTGTTCTCAATAACGGATGGTAACTTCACACTCATTTCTCGTGTCAGTTATTTAAATGTTACGGACCGCAGTAAAAACTAAATCACTCAGGCATATTGTGTAATTCGACACACGTTCAAGTTATTTTCTTCTGTTTTATTGAATCTATTAAATAAATTAAACAAATTGAAGGGCTCGGCTGTAAAACATGGTAACTGACAAATTCATGAAAATTAAGTTGTAGCATGTAACTGTAATATGTGACCTCCTGAAGCATTTGGTGCACGTAGTTGTATTTGCCGTCTATAGACCATCTGTCAATAATTGACGGAAGTAAAACTAAATGCACCAAATTCTTCAGGAGATCACATATCACATTTTACATGCTACAACTCAAATTTCAAGAATTTGTCAGTTATCATGTTTCACAGCCGAGCCCTTCAAATGATGAAGGCATATCCTGTAGGATACATTGCCAATTTAAGGGTTAAAAATTATTACTGCAACGTCACAATCAATTAGCGAAGAATTATTTTACGTATCAGAATCTACATACTGGTATGAGCAATTTACATACAAAGATTTATTAAAAAATCGTCGTGAGATTTTTATACGGCAATGTGCGGACGTTCTTAAACTGGTGTTTAAATTAAAATGGTGTTATTGAACAATTCTACACTCACGTAATACCAAAATTTTAGAGGAATCAAAGGAAATATAAACCATATTTTATAAAAATTATCCAATTCTTTTGAATGTTATTTTGAAACAGATAGACTTGCCTACGTATTCTATTAAAACATACCCCATAAGTCCCGCGTGAGGACACGGGTGCTCCCTTGCAGAAATGTCTTAACCAAGGTAATTAGTTACACTAATTTATCTACATATGCCAAGGAGTGGCACGTGGTTATCACATCGCCTCAATGAAACATCTAGTTGGCAACCAAGGTATTACTTGGATGAATGAAGTTCGGATAAATTTTGCACAGAGGTATCTTATTCGGATTTCAGATTCTTTTACGAACTTGAAAATCTTCAGTCTCGGAACCCACGGCTTAAAGTCCCTCCCGAAGGTCTTTGTTCCTTGGGTTTTTATATATTGTAATAGAGAGGATAAAGAATAGGAGTTTGTTTTAGATAATGCTTGCTGAAATAATTTAAGCTTATTATTAACATTTAAGTCCACCGCTGTGGTCTCGAGGTAGCGTGCTGCCTTTTCACGCATCGGGCCCGGGTTCGATTCCCGGTCGGGACAGGCTCTTGGGTGGTGAGGATTTTTTCCTGGGTTTTTCCTCACTTTTAAGACAAATGTCAGGAAGCTTAGGGCCCAACGGTCCCCAAAAATCATCCGGCCATCATCATCACCCTTCACCAGTATGGAAAGAAACAGGAACCTACCACACCTATAATTCCCTAGCAAAGGCGCAAAACGTAGCATGAAAATACTATGGTTGCAGTGAAAGACCTGCCCTCGGGCAGAATAACTATGGATGGATGGATGGATGGATGGATGGATTAACATTTAAAAAAGATATATTAGATACGCTGTTTACTTAAATTTATGGGAAGGTATACGATCGTAAGTTTATGTATTCATTTATTCATGTATTTTATTACTGAATAAACATTAAATGTGAAAATCAAGTTAAAAATTTAAATTCTTCGTGGTCTAAGCGAAATCTATTATCTTCTCAACATCACTGATGATGTTATATTCATGGCTGATAGCCTAACTAATTAAGCATAGTCGGTCCCGTTGGACCGTACTCGCGTCTTGTTCCAGAATTCGCGGGCTCATAACCTGTAGGAATCGTTACTATTAGTTCCTTCGGAAAGGACGTAAACCTGTGGGACTCTACGATAGATTTACATTACATAAATAACCTCAAGCCTGAAGTAAGAGGTCTCTGAAAAGTTTTGTCGGCGCTTTTAAGCCCATTTTTAATTGCGGCGATAATTACTTCAGCTGTTCTACCTACTATGAAATAAAGAATCAATTTTTTTAAATTTTAATAAGGACATTTCAATTCAGAAAAAAAATCGGAAAACTAATACAGATAAACGTATACACTGATAGAATATTATCCTATATTGTGAGTAGTAGTTCCTGTCACTCTCCTTTACAGCATTTGGTCCTCGTCAAAGCGCGCCACGACTCAGTTCTTTGATAAATTATTGACTTAATCCCAGCTCTTCCTTGTTGTTCAATTTCTGTTATTACTGCTGCATCGTGTACTTTGTGGTCTTCCTCTTTTTCTAGTCAGTTCCTGTGATCCCATTCCAGAGTTATATTTGGCACGCTGTTAGTTCTTTTCTGAGTGTGTGTCCAATCCATTTCAATTACGATATTGTATCCTTTCAGATTTCATTTTGTGATGTTATCATATATAATACAGGTCTTCGAATTTTTCACAAGGACTAAATAAATCGAGTCCATATTTTCCATGCTGAGTTAACTATTTTAAGATTTTTTTTTCCTAAGCAGATTTTTTTTGTGACGTGTTTAAAATTATAAGAATTAGTACTTACGAAACTCTAAATGATAGGTACACGTCTAAGTTTGGCTTATTTAAAAAGTTGTATATGACTATTTAACTCATGCCCCAAATGGGAGTCAGTGACCAATCACGTTACAATGATTTTTTATTTACAACCAATCACAGTCGTGTTTCGCCTAGAATTTACCAACTAAAGTTTATCATAATAAAGAAATCACCTCCTTTTTAACATTGTGAATAGGTCATAGCATTATTTGAAGTGACTGACACACTAAGTAATACGGCTACCAGATGGTATATATAGTGCATGAATGTCAACACGTAGCGCATGTGGGAGTTAATATAAAACATTTGTAGCAATTGATTGTAGCACCAAAAAAAACACTGTTTGCACTTTCTTAATTGTATTTTTTCCCAGAAAAACATAATTGTCATATTTACATCATAGGACATCAGAAATGAATTAATGTACAGTTTGATGTGTTTCATTTTTTCTCCACTAGAGAGCATTCTTACAATATTGCGTTCGTTTGGCAATAAATAGTATGATGTGGTTGCAGTGATAAACGAAAGAAGCATATGAAGCGTACCAATCGTTTCTCATTTGTTTTCAAACATCGCCGTTTACATTAAATATATAAATATATTAAAATAACTATAGTTAAATAATGATTTGTAAGTAAACAGCTTAATTTTATTCGTTAAATAGTCCTAACAAATGCCACTCTTGATTTCCAAATTCTCTAGATAAATTCACTCCTCACTTCGTGAGTCGTAAATTTGTCGATAAATAATTTGGAAATCACTCGTGGCATTACTTATGATAATTTCGGTAATATTTTGCCTACGGGATGTTTCTCTTCATGGTCCAGACGTAGTCGGCCAGAATACTGGGACTCTTATTTGCCCTTTCCCATGGTATAAATCTGCTAATGAAAAGGTTCACCTTGTTCAACGAAGACAGCCTCAAGACTTTCAGGGAAGATATTTAGTAAATTCACCTCCTCGTGCATCCCAATACTTTGTATGGATTCAGATCACTCGTTATTTAACTTTATTTTACTTCTTTGTTACTGCCAAGAAATCTACAGCTCTTTTTGAATGATTTTCATGTTGCTTTTCTGGTGGATGTTACAGTTCCTCAAAATAATTTGCAGTCCTGTAAAAATGTCTTCCTTCAATTTCGTATAATTTATTTCAGGAAAAAAATATTTTTGATACATACAAGCAGCAGAACGTTTATCCATTTTTTTACAATTTTTTTCAGAAGCCCCAGTTTTATATTCAGAAGAGGTAAATACACCTTTTCTCGATCCAATAATGGGGATAAAATATTCACTTTTAGGCCATTTTTCTTATGTAGTGAAATTTTCTGTCTCTGCTGTCTCATTCGCACAAGAAATAGCTAAATTTAGTGAATCCAAGCTGCAAACCTAACAATGAAACTGTTATTTTCAATTATCCGCAGATATTCCACTTAAATTTTGTATTTGAATTTTTTCTAATAGAAACTTTATGTATTTATTTTATATATATCTTTAATGTCAGTGAAATGGGCTGCAGGCGTTGATGGTAATTCATTGTTATTGTGGTGTAATGTAGTATAGCCTTCATAATAGGGCCTAAAATTCAATGAGTCTATGAGAAATCGCCACTCACATTGCTGGTGTTGATGCGTAAGAGAATCAATGAATGAACAAACATTAAGCCTTAAATTGACAAAACTATACTAGACTATTTGAAGAGAAAAATTATACGCTCAGACCGGGACTTGAACCCGGGAATTACAATGTATATAGAGAAAGATTTGCGTTTAGATCGGTACTTGCTCAGGTAGCTCAGTTGGTAGAGCACTTGGTCTAGAAAACCAAGTTCCCGGGTTCAAGTCCCGGTCTGAGCGTATAATGTTTCTCTTCAAATATGATTTATCCATCATTGGATGTACGAAATCAATAATATACTAGACTAGACTATGTGGTGGATGTGGATCACTTTTCCAAAAAGTATCCCTCCCCGAGCCGGCCAATGATGAATCCAGTTTCCTGGATGCATCCTCGGTGGCCGAGAAAGGAACCGTATTGCCCATGAACCATACTTCCGGCTATTTTAGGGATTTATGTACCCTCTTTAGCCCTTTGGTGTATCGTCAGTGTAGATAGCGAGCGTATCTCTTAGTACCGACCATAACCAGCTGCTGATCGGGAGACAAAGATCCAGTGGTCGGACATTAACAAGCCTTAGTGACGCTGGTCGTAGCTGATGATCTGGTTGATGTTCTGGTTGATGTTCTGGCCGATGCTCCAAGCCGCCAACAGGAAGACCGCCACCGCCGCCAACCCCTAAAGGGGCAAGAGCGGGAGGCCAATTCGTAATTCCAATCAGAAACGGCTCTTTTCGGATTTGGCTGATCTGTTGAATATTTTAGAATTTTGAAAATTGTTGGACATTTATATTTTACTGGTGGACTCTAGGGGACCACTCCGATATGTGTCATAGCACCAAGGGAAACCACCTAAAACCTTGGTAGAGTGGCTTGAATTTAATAATAGCCACAAATTTCTTCTGTCAGATATTTGAATGCGACGGGCCGCAGTGAAAACGGAATCTTGTATAACTGATATCATTCGGTATATTGTATAGTTACACACACATTTAAGTGGTTTATTTTAGTTCGCTTTCTTCTGATTTATTTCAAATATTAAATTAACTAAACCAACTTGTGTGTCTATAAGGATATATTTCGAATTTAAGGGTTAATACATAAATCTGCATGGCCTTCTTAAGAGAAGTAGTCTATGAAAGCACTACCGCGACTACGATAAACGCAAATAATTTTATCTTTAGCAGATTCCAACCTTCATTAGTTCTAGTTTCTTATTTGGGAAAGGCCTCCACAATTCCATTGTAATATTCTTAATGATGATGCATTCTGAGAAGGACGTTTTGAATTACATCCAGTCGTCATTTTTTATCTACGTTGTGGTAAACTACTTAGCCGTTAGATAGCGTTACCAGGGTACACCACGAGGAGGTGAATTTACCATTATACCCCAGATTCCAATCTTTGCACGTAGAACTTGAAAGCTCATCCGACTGTCTTGAGAAATTTAAATCTTGTATACGATCATTAAGATCTTAAGTTAAAATGTGAGGCTCTGATGAACTACTTGCTTCAAATGTAGGGCCACTTTTCTCGTTTCTTTGGTTTTCAATGTGAGCTGGGCCGGAGTCGTAGTTATCACTTAAGGTCGTTAAATCTAGACACTTGATAAGGATGTACTTCATTATGTGACACAGGTCTCATTGGAGGTGCCAAATTGGGATACTTAATTGTATATTTTGTTTCTTGATGTGATTCATTTAATGTCAGTTAAGCAAAAATATAAATCTGTTGAATGATTCTTCTGTTCTCAACAAATCATAGGAATTAAAATGGCATATAATGTTTACATTTTTTCAGCTAACGACAAGTATGATAAACACCATACAATTTGGGCCCAGTCTTTCTCACAATAGCCAGCTCTACACCCAAAATAAAACCCATAATTATTTTTCACAAGTGGAAGGAATACTTGTAAGTTAGTTCACCACAGATGTAGCAGAAACTGTTTGGATGAATTAAGCACTTTTTTGGTTTATTGAAACTTTTATAAAACTAATACAACTTGTAAATAAAAATAATGTACAGCAGGAAATCACTACAGGAGTTGACAGGCTCACTACAATTTATTACTGGCTACTGGCTGTCGGATTACTAAAACAGTGCAATATTTGAACATGTTTGAACATTAACAAGCCTGCACACAGTTAGAACACATTTCATATAATAAGTTTGCCTGGTGCCAATTTATTTTGAATAAAATCCCACTTTTATAATATTTAAGATAATTAGGACTAGGAAAGCCTAATATTCAGAAGTATATTACACAAAATGACAGAAAAAACTATGCCTGATGGAAGAATTATGATTACATATTTGAATTCAATAGGCCTACAAAACACCGTGTTTCGGTCACTATTCCGTTTCGTTGCGAAAAACATAATGTTGACCAATGTGATTCTTCGTTTGATAAAGTTTTTGTGCTTTAGATTCTGAAAATAAATATCAGGCATTTGTTTATAAATTCATAAATTTGTTGTACAGTTGTTTCTTTCCAAGTTTCATATCCAAATAGCAATTTACTTTTCATGTTACTGTTGAATAGTATTTATTTAGATCTAGTTGACATTTGTTTGGATCTGCATTTGCGAAATAATTGTAAGAGTACAGCTTTCGACTTTCTAATTCTGACCTTATTATCTTCCTCTGAACCTCCATTTTAGATAGCGTGCTTTCTAACTAGCTAACTAACTCACTGGCACTATCGAACCAGTTGGTTCATGGCCGTGTGGACATAATCTCTCCATACTTCTATATCCTGAGCTATTGCTTTCCAATCATCACTTGTAGGCCTATAATCTACTTTCATTAAATCATGGTTAATGATATTCTCCCACATCATTCTTGATCTACCAACTGAGCATTTCCCCTATAGTTTTCCTATAAGAAGCTTCCATGTCCCTCTTTCATTCCTCATTCGTGCCACATGTAACGTTCTTATTATATCTCTTTATAGGAAATCAGATATAATAAGAACAGTTAAGTCTCGAAGACTGCGATGGGTAGAACATGTGGCACGAATGGGAATGAAAGAGGGGCATGGAATTTTTTGTTGGAAAACCAGAGAGAAAATGCTCAGTTGGTAGACCAAGAAATGGCGAAATTTAGCTACTTTCTCTATTTCTCCACCATTTTGCAGCCTATAATGAAAACTGGTTTCAAATTTCTCAGACCAATTTTCAACGAACCAGGCTTAAATTGCCATCCAGATAATAAATTATCTCATTCATTTTTACTGATTTAAAAGAAAATAAGGATATAAATAATTGATATTTAGTATTACTTTCCTGTTTATGATAATTATTTAGTGGGTTGATATTGTAGTTATAATTAATAGAATTATCAACTATCCCATCTCATTAGAACTAAACCACAGTTGTGTAATTTACAAACGCCAAGTACCCATTATACTGCTAAAATCAAAATGTCTATTAATTAAACTGGATGGTCATTAATGTCTCTTTTATTCGTATAAACATACAGAAAAGTAGTTCCATTAATTTTGAATATTCCATGATCCACTTGGTTATGTAAACTGTACGCGTGTACACAAGCTTCAGCGTGCTTTTCAAAATGCTTCTCACACAGTACCACGCTATTGATCTGTCTGTGCGCTTTTTAAATCTACATTCAATACACTACCATATAAGTATATACATTTACACTGTGTCCAAATTTAAATCAATCCGTTAAGAAAAAAATCATCATCAACAATCACGGATTAAGCCCATGTGGCTTGTTCCGGTCTCATAGATTCTCATTCAAAAAGTTAAATCCATCTCTTTTCGGTCTATCAACATCCCTGTTCCCTTTTGGTTTGTAATTAAGTATAATTTTTGGTATGCGTTCATCTTTCATTCTTTGAACATGTTCTTTCCAGTTTTTTTCTAGAGTATTTTACTTCATTTAAAAGTTTAATAATCATCATCATCACTCCAGGGATTAGGCAATTGCCCGTTCCGACTTCATAATGCATCAACCCAACGTCTTCTGGGTCTTCCAACATCACGTCTTCCTCTTGCTTGATAATTTCTTGCTAACAATGGATATCTCTCCTTACTCATTCCATCCATATGATCAATCCATTTCTGTCTGTAATTCGTGACCTTATCCAGTAAAGGCTATACTTTCAATTCTTCTCTTATAAGTTTAATAATATTTAGCGTATTTAATAATATTTAGCTTATATCAAATATCTTCACTTATTCGTTTATCTAGAAGTTTACAGGCCAGCTACATTTCTCAGAAATTTCATTTCAGCTGATTCTATAATATTCTTTTCTCTTTTAGTTAAAACCCAAATTCACTACCATACAACAGTAAGGAGACTGCCACAGCTTTATAAAATTTCCTTTTCTTGTATTTTTAAATATTCTATTAATTGTGTCACATACCTAATTAAATATATTAAGTTTGTTAAAAATATAATTTTTAAAAGTAGGAGATTTCATAACCCAGGTATTTAAAATGGTTCACTTGTTCAGCGGGTTTTCCCTCCAAAATTATTTTAGCTCTTACGGTACCTGATATTTTAAAAGCTAAGATTTTCGATTTACATATTGATATTTAGAAATTATAATTCTGTATATAATTTAATTTAAAGAGTGATTTCTGTAGACCGTCTTCCGAGCTAGATTTTAGAACTTGGTCGTCTGCAAAAAAATAATTAGAAGCATTTTACCAAATAGGGGCCTCAAAAAAATCTGTCGGCTCTTTCACGCTCAGATTTAAATTTCAACGCTAATGGCCTACATTGATAAAGAGTATAAAACATATTTCGCGCTTATTTCCATGTCACATTCATCTCGAATGATTTTTCATTAAGTGACATATTATCAAGTAACTAAATCATTGCAATTATCAAATCCGGAGGTTTGTGGTAGCGCGAACACAATCTCTTCATACATCCCTATCCTGATATATGTAATATCTTCCAATCATTCCTCGTATAATTCACCTCCTTCAAATCATAGTTAATTTTATTCTCCCACCTCATTCTTATTCTACCTTCTGGACGTTTTTCTCCTGGCTTTCCTACAGAAGTTTCCATGCCCTGCTTCTGTTCCCCATTCGTGCCTCTGCCCTTACGTTCATGGCCGCGCGGACATAAGCTCTCCATACATCCCTATCCAGAGCTAATGCTTTCCAATCATTCCCTGTATAAACTACTTCCCTCAAATCACAGTTAATGTTATTCTCTCACCTCATTCTTGGTCTACCAATTGGGCGTCTTCCCTCTGGCTTTCCTACAAGAAACTTCCATGCACCAATTTCATCCCCCATACGTGCCACATATCCTGCCCATCACAGTCTACGAGACTTAATTGTTCTTACTATATCTGGCTTCCTATAAAGACCATGTAGATCATTGTTATGAAGTCTTCTCCATTCACCTGTCTGTTCATCTCTCTTTGGTCCAAAAATTTTCCTAAGAACTTTATTCTCAAATACTCGTAATCTCCTTTCCTCCCTTAAAGTAACAGTCCATTTTTTTCGCATCCATATAATATAACTGGGATACTAGTTTTGTATATTTTCATCGCAGACTATGAGACCTAACTGTTATTATATCTGGCTTCCTATAAAGACCATGTAGTTCACTTTTAAATAGTCTTATCCGTTCACCTGTCTGTTCATCTCTTTTTGGTCCAATTTTTTTCCTGTGAACTTTATTCTCAAATACCCGTATAACTCTCTTTCTCCTCCTTAAAGTACGAGTCCATGTTTCACAATCCATATAACTGAATTCATTTTTAAATTATTGAATTTTTCGTAAGACATTTGCGCTTCTAAATATGTCAACGTTGGAAATTAAAAGCTGGAAAAATCCAATATCTTCCGCATTACGAATAATTTCCCCTCGGAAATGTGTAACACATTATTATGGCGATTGTAAAACCTTAGGTGGTCTTGTGCGTCTCATTTTAGTCTTAGAGCTGTAAGGGGTGTTTAGGATACCAGCGGGGTTGCATATTAACGCATTAATGCGATTATAACAACGATAACTACCCTCGGTGAGACATTATCATGTTTTTTCTCATCTTTTTACTCCCAGTCCGGCGAGGGGACGTCGTCTTCAGATTAGGCTCATGTATGCCTTCACTGCAGTCTCTCATAAGAGACACAGTACACTCAAATCTTAGAAAAATAAGTCCTTGGTAGTAGTCGCGTTTTAGAAAAACATAGGAGAATGCCGTATCGAAATTCTGAAGTGATTTGTAATTTAGAATCAAGTAATTCAAATAGCTACTCATGTATCGTCAGACTAAAGGACCATGTATTCAAAGATTTTTCTTAGATATGTATAGCTTTAAATCCATTAGACCCCAAAAGCTGTTTTTAATATAGTTCTAATTGTTCATAACAGAGAAACATGTGTTATTTTTTACCTATATAATTGTCTTAAATAGTAATGTTTGATATTCGGGAGATCTCGAGCTCAGACCTAGATACAAACGAACTTGGCTGGAGTTCCAATTTCCGGTTTTCCGAAATCGCCAAGGTTATTGCTAAGTTGTAATACTATAATCAGGTCTCATTCCACAATAATCACCATTTCATAATTCATGAAATTAAATACGTGAACTTCTACAGAAAACAGTGTATAGGTGCAGCCAGTTAACTGAAAGCATGACTGACATCAGAGCAGTAAAGTATTGTCTCACACTGTCACGTTCTTATGCGTGCTAATAACTAAATTGAAAGTATCGGTCCCTTATCTTCACTACTCACTTATGAACATCTTATCAAAAAAGACAACGTTGTGAGTTACAAATAATACGACGATTAATGGAGACGGCCTGCATATGTGTAAGAATCACACTGCTAGCTGCCTATAACGATTTTCATGCTTTTATAGTCTCAACAGTTTTAAAATTAATTCTGAACCACCATTGAGGTTGTTATGTAAAAAGTTAAAATATTAAATTTTGTTCTTCAAATATGTCGTCCTCAACAAATTAAAATTCATTAAAATAGTGAATGCCTTTCAGAACTTCTTGTTCCATCCTCAGCAGCTGGTTAAGTATCTACCCAGCTGCTGAGGATGGAACAAGAGTTTCTGAAAGGCCTTCACTATTTTAACGAATTTTAATTTGTTGAGGACAACATATTTCAGGTACAAATTTTAATATTTTTAACTTTCTGCAGGTGACTGAAAGCCTCTGTAATCATGCAGCCTACTGAATACAACTAAACCTGTTGGATGCGATGTAATTAACAAACTTTATGTCTGTGCGGATTTAGACTCTAGATATATCCCTACCCTGAGTTAATGTTTCTCACTTATTATGAGGTACCGGATTCGATTCCCGGTCTGACTACAGGATTTTTTTTTCTTAAAAGGAATTATTACTGTGGTCGTCCATGGTCTGCGTGTAGGTTAAGTTTAGGTTTAAGGGCTCTCCTGACACTTTATCGTCACCCATTATTTATCTTATAGGGGTAAGGTAACTCGATTTCCAGGGGCCCCAACTTAAGAAGTGAGTTACAATTCTGCCATGCCAAAAGAGAATATCAGAAATGTTATGAAGACAACCTGATGGCATTGGTAAAAAATATATATATTATTTTAAAATGGGTGATATTAAAGACAGGTGAACTTTCATTTTATTTTAAAAATGCTCATACCTACGTGCCATCCTCGTTATACGTTGCACATGTAATAAACTCCTAATTCTTTCCCTCTCTGTTCAAAAATTTGCAGGTCGTATATCAGACAACGACCCTATAAAAGACTATGTCTTTTTCTCATTTCATATCTTCTTAACTCCCACCCCATTCTATTTTCTTTCTAAGGTTTTTTTGCACTCCCTTCTTTTTAACTATAGTGAGGCAGAGAGAGAGTTATGTGGAAGTGAGTGAAGTCAAAGTTTACGTTATTAGCACGTCTCCTGCCGAGCCCCCTCTCTCTCGTTCTCTCATTCACTCTCTCTGACATACACACAGAGAAAGGGGGAATCTTTATTTTATTAATGCACAGAATCTACATCTTAGTGCTCCTAGGCTTCTTGTGACTATACATTGTATTAGCTGTGTTTATGACAGCTTCAACAATTTGTACGTGTTTCAATATCGATTCTTCCCTTGCTATCTCTTAAAGTTTTTAAAATGGACTGAGAGACAGAAGAAAGCTGACTTCCTTCCCAAATAACACAGTATATATTTTTCTACATATTTTAATAAGAATTATATCGAATTTTAAGACATTTCATCTGTCAATATTCTAAATCATTTAACACAATATGATTAACATCTCTCTTTTTTTTTTTTTTTTTACTTTTAGCTTGAATTTGTGAAATAATCTTAACTTCTCACACAATAATATTCCATTGAACTCCGCTCTAATATTTCATTTTGCAGTTCTTCAGTCCCAAATTTCGCTACTGGACAATGAAATTCTGATAACTCCACTAACTTTGAAAAGTCCGTCATGCAGGAACAGCGTAAACTAAGCGAATTCCTCAGCAGGTAATATTTAGGTCCCACTTTGGTTTGCATTATATTACATTTATTTTGTTATTTAAATAGTATAGTATAGTGTTATCTTCCAACAAAGCAAACGTAGCGGCTGCAAAAGCGAGTTCTTAATTTGGGATTTCACATAAACCTCCACTTTTAATATCCATCCAGCCATAGTAATTCTGCCCGAAGGCAGGTCTTTCACTGCAATCATAGCATTTTCATGCTATGCTTGCAGCTTTACTAGGAAATTGTAGGTGTGATAGCTTCCCGTTCCTTTCCACATCGGTAAAGGATGATGATGATGATAATGATAAGGATGATGATGATGGCCATATGATTTCGGGGACCGTTTGGGCCTTAAAGTTTTCCTGACATTTGTATTACAGGTGAGGAAAAACCCCGATAAAAACCTCACCCGATAAAAACCTCACCCAGAAAAACTGTACCGACCGAGGATTGAACCCGGGCCCGCTGCGTGACAAGGCAGCACGCTACCTCGAGAACACAGCGGTGGACAACATTTAATATAATTGTTAATTTCTCTGATTTTTGGACATTACCTTCCTCGTTTTATTTCAGTGACGTACGTTGAGATTTGTTGAGAAAGCTCTAAAATTGCACTAGAGCGATTTTTAAGTTATCGAATCATATTAACATCTTCTCCTGATGATCCGATTTTACTGGTTGACGGACTTCTACTTTTTTAATCATCATCATCAGTCACGGATTAAGCCCATGTGACTTGTTCCGGTCTCGTAGATTCTCATTCAAAAAGTTGAATCCATCTCTTTTTCGGTCTATCAATATACATGTCTCCTCTTGGTTTGTAATTAAGTATAATTCTTGGAATCCGATCATCTTTCATTCTTTGAACATGTTCTTTCCAGTTTTTTCAAGATTATTTTATTTTATCCAAAAGTTTTAAAATATTTAGCTCATTTCTAATATCTTCACTTCTTCTTTTATCTAGAAGTTTGCAGCCAGCCACACTTACCGGAAATTTCATTTCAGTTGCTTCTATGATATTCTCTTCTCTTTTAGTTTTTTTTTAAATTTATTACTATATTCCGAGTTTGGTTAAAAAAATTGCGGCGGCTAGATCGATAACAGATTTTTTTGGCATGGTCATTTTCCGTTTTTCTAAGCAGGATCGACGGAGATAGCCTATGTATTTTTTTCTATAATATTTTCGTGAGAACAGCATCAATAGGTTCATTCTGAGCTAGTGTTTTCCAATTATCCCTATAATCTACTTTGCTTAGATCATTGTTAATTTTATTCTCCCATCTCATTCTTGGCCTATCTACTGGGCGCTTTCCCTCTGATTTCCCTACAAGGAGTTTCCATCCACATTCTTTCATTTCTCATTCCTACCTCATGTCCGCCCATGCGACTTAACTGTTCTTATACGTATCTGGTTTCTCATATGATTGTATAAAATCGTTTATGTTTTCTTTGTAATTTAGAGGCAAGACTATTTTTTATATTTTTTAACACCTGTTTGACATGGTAGACAAGGCCTTAAGGCCTTTACTCTCCCAGGTAAAATAAATGATGTTATTATCATATTATCATTATTATTATCATTATTGTTATCATTATCATTATTATCATTATTATTAAATACAAAGATATGCGGTATTTGACGAACTAAATCACATATGGAAATTTAAATTTCCCCTGAGTACGGTACTAACGTTCTGCAGGGTTAGTCCTTTGGACGGGCTGCCTCCTTAAAGCCTTTAAACATGCTTCCTTGTGTTTTATCCCCACAAGGAGGGTTGCCTCTTGCAGAATAATAATAATAATAATAATAATAATAATAATAATAATAATAATAATAATAAGCATAATACCAAAACCAGCATACAACTATTCACCAAGCCAGCATACAACTATTCACCAAGAGGAAGTAGTAGTTTGGGAAGACCAAAGAGAAGACGGAAAGAGCAGCAATTTGGAGTCGGAACAAGCTTATCAAAAAGCCAAAACCGGACGAAGAAGAAGAAGGAACATAATATTATAATACATTTTCTCCAACTCTAAAATATTCCATTCCATTACAGAAGTTCCTGATCACAAACATACTTTTTTTTAACGCACAAAGACATGGAGGGCCTCCCCGATTGAGTGATCAGCTCAGTGTCAGGGCCCCCTCCGAGACAACTCAAAATGTAAAACAAACACATTAATTTCACACACACATTCATACTAAACGTGGTTAATATAATTATTATGGCCAAATGATGTTTGGGAACGTTTGGGGCTTAAAGTTTGCTGACATTTGTCTTACAGGTGAGAAAAAATACCTAAAAACCCTTACCCAGAAAATTTATCCCGACCAGAGATCGAACTCTGGCTCGCTGCGTACGAGGCAACGATACTACCTGGAGATCACAGCTTAAAAATATTAAATTTGGTAAAAAATTATTATAAACAAATTTGAATTTTTTTAAAAATTTTAGCATTGTGTATTAAACTTAATTTACATTTAAATTTCAACATTAACTATAAAACAATATGAGAGTCCTATACATTTATTATTATTATTATTATTATTATTATTATTATTATTTTAAATTATGGTTAAACATAGTAAGTTATATTCCATCAATGCAGCCACTGCGCACATGCAATAATAACAGTTCAAAAACTTCAGTATATCTTAATGGAAATAATCGGGGCATTGGCGTAATAAAATCCAATGCCTAAAAACTGTATTTTATATTTGGTTAAATAATTAATTAACTCTTTTTTGTTGTTACGTGAGAGTTGGTTTTGATTAAGTGAAAAAAAATGTGTAATATTTTTGAATGATGAGCTGAATACTATTTTAATAAAATATGATGCAGGTTGCATATTGCTTGGGGCATCTTAATAATGATTTAAAGTTAGTAGGGGGAGGTGTTGCATCTTCATCTGACGCATGTGAACATTTTTTTTTTCACATCCCCTGCAAGTTGTAAATTACTTATTGCAAAATCTGTAGCCACATAATAAGACGTGTTGCATTTTCCTTCATAGATGAAAGTCATACTTTGACGTAAAGTCTTACACATATCAGTGCAAACTCATAAATAAGCGCAGTTATTAAACATTTCATATACTAACATAGAAAAAATAACACTTTGTGAAGACAAAGAATAATAAAAATAAAATAATAATAATAATAATAATAATAATAATAATAATAATAATACTTCTAGCACTCTCAAACTCGGAGTTTCATGGGACATAAGCTCTCCATGCGTCCTTATTCTTAGCCAATGTTTACACATTCCTGAAAACACGTTTATTATTATTATTATTATTGTTATTGTTATTATTATTAAATAAAGGTAGAACAGTTACAAATCTATTATAATTCAATAATGAGAATACTGTATTATACAAAGTATTGGCAGTTCCATCTCTTATCTATGCATGTGAAACCTGGACATTAACAAAGGCAGATAGTAAACAAATAGAGGCTGATGAAATGAAGATGCTGAGAGCAATAGCAGGATACCAAAGGACAGATAAAAAGAAAAATGAAGATTAGGCTATAAGAACAGAACTTAATATATTTAACCTCTGTGAAAGAATAAAATACTATCAAAATTCTTACCTTCAGCACGTATTAAGAATGAATGAACAGCGGATAACAAGAAGAATGTATAATTATAAACCAAAATAGAGAAGAATGTTGGGAAGACCGCTGAAAAGATAGAAGGACCAATTCGACCTATAATGAGATCGGAACAGGCCATTGGGCTTAATCCTTGTTGATGATGATGATGATTATGATGATGATGATGATGATGATGAGAAATACTGTCACAAATGGAGCTGAAGTTTGGAAATTCCACAGAATTTTATGTCGATGAAATAAATTTCTTGAGAAGAGCAGCAAGATGTTCAAAATTATAAAAAAATAAATACTATCATACCAGAAAAAATGAATATTAGATATTCAATAGTAGACTATATAAGCAATTATATTGGTATGGGCTTGTACGACGAATGCAAGAAGAAGAATTACCAGAAAAACATTGGAATGGTGTCCACCTGGAAGAAGAAGGAATGGAAGACCTCGAATCTCGTGAATGCAAGAAGTAAAAAGTGGAAGGAGAACAAGAAGACTGGAGGACATGGAGTGGATGAATAGAGGCGAGTGGAGAAGGAAAATAAAACTTCAGGCATAGGAAGATGTGTAAATACATTGAAAATACGTTTAAAAGTAAAATAATATTTATTATTATTATTTATTATTATTATTGTTATTATTATTGTTATTATTATTGTTATTATTATTGTTATTATTATTATTATTATTATTATTATTATTATTATTATTATTATTATTATTATTATTATTATTATTATTATTATTATTATTATTATTATTATTATTATATTAAAGCAATAAATTATTTAGGGCTATCAAATTTAGGCCCAAAAGACATGAATCAAGATTTGAGGTGAATTACACAGGAATGATTAGAAATCGTAGGCTTAGGAGAGCGATGATGGAGTAGAACTACTTATATTCCCGCGGCCTTGAACCTCCGAGTTCAATAATGTCATTGAGTTGGTTATGTGCGGAATAAAAACAATTTTTTTCTACATCATATGAAAAATTGCATTACCAGTGTAACATACAATAAGATAATAATTAAATTAATGTTTTTATTACCTCACCTCATATCCTTTTTCTTCTATACTGCAGTTTCGGAGCTTATCTCCATCGTCAGTAGCCTCTGGTCGACCGGTGTTATGTCGTTTCTTGCCGGTTTCCTTCTTACTTCTATCGGTGGACCGATGAACCTCTGGATCAGGTCAAAATTTGCGGGAGTTTCAAAATTCATGAGTTTGTCTTTTTTGTTTTTTTGGATATGGATTTTTGGGAAAAAATCCATATCAAAAACAAAAAAAGACAAACTCATGAATTTTGAAACTCCCGCAAATTTTGACCTGATCCAGAGGTTCATCGGTCCACCGATAGAAGTAAGAAGGAAACCGCCAAGAAACGACATAACACCGGTCGACCAGAGGCTACTGACGATGGAGATAAGCTCCGAAACTGCAGTATAGAAGAAAAAGGATATGAGGTGAGGTAATAAAAACATTAATTTAATTATTAAATTAAACCTCATAGTGTTCTTTCCCTGTGAAAGTTAAATATACAATAAGATACTCAAGGAAGATATTTTCAACATTTTTCTTACTATATAAACGGAAACTAATTCGAAATTCTACGTTCCAAAATACGTAAAAGACAGTGGAAAGATAGAATAAGAAATAATTTAAAACATCTTATATTTAGCAATTATAATGTATCATTAGAACTTAATGTTTTAAACTGAATTTGAAAGTACGGATTGAACAAATGCAATTCCATAGACGGTGCATCTCCAATTTTATTTTATAATCTTTATCGTTGTAGGTATTGGGCCTAGGGGTCATTACGGTCTCTTCCCAATACTTGAACTATATGCCTAAATTCTCTTGCCTATTGATGATAATTAATCGTGGAATTCTAGATTGAGGCATTCTGCTGATGTGACTTCCAATTATGCCTCAATTTTCATGTCTTTCATAATCTTTTAATTTCGTATGTGGTCCATTCTGATGTATGTTTCTATACATTGCATATATTTCATTTCTGACGCAGGTAATCTCTGGAGGTCTATATGACGAATTGTCCAAGTCTCGCTGCCATAACATGATGTCAAGGTAATGAATTATACGAGCAGTTGTTGATGCGGGATTGTTTTTGTGTTCCAATGCCACCCATTATACTTTGCGTTCCTCCGCTTTTATAGAACGTTAGACATAAATATTCAATTAATAACCCGTATTACTAGAGGTCTATTAAATCTATATTTTCAAACTGACACCGTTTTCCTTTTCATGTGCGATTTAGAATTCAATATAATGAAATTTTAAGCTAGTCATGTATTCCAAAACTCTTTTTATACTTTTTCTTGCTGTGGTCCTCATAAGGTAACTAGAAATGAAGTAAGTAAAAATAAAATTCATACTAATCAAGGAGTTAAACAAGGATGCAGTATCTCTCCAGTTTTATTTAACCTATACATCAATGACATAATAAAAAAATGGAACGAAGAAACAAATAAAGGAATAAAATTAGATAAAACATTATTATACGCTGATGACCAGGTAATAATAGCAAATACAGAGGACGAACTTCAAAGGAATATTTTTAAACTACATAATATATGTGAACAATATAATCTCAAAATATCCATAGAAAAAATGGAAAAAAATAGGTAATGGCATTACGAGGGAAAAATCAAATCAGATCGAAAATAGTAATAGGAAACAAAATCATAGAACAGGTGAACCATCTCAATTATCTAGGATGTGACATTTCATTTAATTATGATAATGATATAACTAATAAAATAGCAAAATTACAGGGAATATGTGGTACGATAAAACGATCACTAAATAACAAAACAACAAGAGAGACCCAATTGAAATTTTATAAAATGTTGGCAGTACCGGTACTGCTTTATGGTTCAGAAGCCTGGATACATAAAAAACAAGATCTAAGTAGGATAACGGCGGCAGAAATGAAATTTTTGAGATCTGTTAAAGGGTGCACTAAGGAAGACAGAATCAAGAACACAGAAATAAGACAGGAACTTGAAATATTTGCAATAACTGATAACATGGATACATATAGATAAAAATGGAAGCAACACATAGAGAGAATGAATGAAGATAGATATCAAAAACAAATAACAAAATACAAACCTACAGGCACCCGAGATGTGGGCAGACCTAGAAAGAGATGGGCTGAAGTCGGAACGGGTCAACAGACCTAATCCATGAATGCAGATGATGATGATGATATAATGAAATTTCACTATTTGCAATATCTTACTATGAATTCAAATTTTAGGAACGAATTTAGGCCCCTATATTTTCCTAAAAATCATTATCCTCTGCAGTTTCTTTAAAAACGGTATATGTGCAAATAAGAGGATATCTCTGTGTTGTAATCGATTTGAGGTGTATACTACCATGTGGCTTCTATGCCGTTCCTAAATTGTATTATATGTCCACCGCTCTGGTCTCGAGGTAGCATGCTACCTTGTCACGCAGCGGGCCCGGGTTCGATTCCCGGTCGGGATAGGCTCCTGGGTGAAGTTTTTTTCGGGCTTTTTCCTCACCTGTAACACAAATGTCAGGATGATTAGGGCCTAACGATTCCCAAAAGTCAACCGGCCATCATCATCATCCTTCATCGGTGTGGAAAGCAAAGGGAAGCTACCACACCTAAAAATCCCTAGTAAAGCTGCAAAGGAAGATCCGGGTTCTAATCCCGTCCAGGCATTTATTTTTCTTATCATACCATATTAAGCTTGTATTGCTCAATGTTAAACATTTAATTATAACCTATATATATATATATATATATATATATATATATATATATAAAAGAAGAAACGCCCAGTTGGTAGACCAAGAATGAGGTGGAAGAATAACATTAACTATAATTTGAGGGAAGTAGACTATGCAGGAAATGATTTGAAAGCATTGGCTCAGGATAGGGATGTATGGAGAGCTTATGTGCGCGGCCATGAACCTACGGGTTCGATAGAGCCAGTGAGTAGAGGAAGTATATTAAAGAAGATAAGCATTCTTGTTTTACATCTCGGTTTATAGATTTTGTTTTTGCATTCTGAATATTTGTCCTCAATTTTAATCTGTGCACG
Organism: Diploptera punctata; assembly: GCA_030220185.1. Classification (NCBI taxonomy): domain Eukaryota; kingdom Metazoa; phylum Arthropoda; class Insecta; order Blattodea; family Blaberidae; genus Diploptera; species Diploptera punctata. The sequence continues at coordinate 48,827 of JASPKZ010009065.1, forward strand.
ATAATATTCAAATAAAATTATTTCTTATTCTATTTACAAATTTACTTAATGACGTTTTCGTTATGAATTTGGTATTTCATAATTTTACCTATTTATTTTTCGAGTTTATCTTGAAGGTAAATAATATTTTGGTTTATTGCAGTAGGCTACCACAAGATTCCTGTGATCAAGGATATAAAAATTCAAATGGGCTATTTTAATTATTCAATGAGCTTTGCTGTCCACGTTAGTATCTGTGAATTAATTTTATGTGATAGTGATTGAAATTTCAAAATGAATGCACATTGGTTTAATTTAATTATATTTATACATTTTTACTATACTGAATTGAACAATTTCTTCCTAACGTGATAGCATCTCATTCATTGTCAAATGTAATTTTGTTTCACATATTGTTTACTGACAAGTCCGTGGCGTAGTCGGTAGAATCCCTACCTTCCACTCCGGCGACCCGAGTTCGATTCCCGGCGGCGTAGGGGATTTTAAATATCCACCTTGGGTCTGGGTGTGTGTCCTGTCTTGTGTTTGGTATGTGTGAATAAGATAAAAAGGTTAACAAAGGTAAAAACATAAAGGAAGAACAGTGTAAACGAAAGGAAAACGAGAAAAAAAAGGTAGAAGATACACAAACACAAAATAAAAATATTTAGAGAAATAAGTTATTATAAACTATTCAAATTAGTTAAAGTGAAGCCTTTATATTAAGTAAAATATACATTTAAGTTTAATTGTCCATCTTTGTGATCTCGGAGTAGCCTCATAAGCAGCGGGTTCGTGTTCAATCCCCAGCCGCGACAAGTTTCCTGGGTGAAGTTCTTCCTTGGGGTTTTTCCTCACCTGCAAGATAAATATTATAAAACTTAAAGCTTCAAACAGTCCCCGAACACATTAGGCCATCACAATCATCCATATCATACTTTTATTGTTTAGTATGAATTAATGAGTGAATGGTGTGCCTTTTCTTAAATTTTTGTCTTGTCTCGGAGGTGACCCTGGTATTCAGCTGATCAATCATCCAGGAAGAACGATCGATTTCTTGTGTAGTGAAAGAAATATGTTTGTGGTTGAAAGTTTTAAATAATCTCTCGGCATTACACGTTCTTCTACGGGTCGTGTGGTGTGGGGCAAATTAAGCAAATTAAATGAAATTGTAGAATTCAGTTATTGGCGTGACTGTTTTTATCTGATAGAGCTTAATTTTTTTAAGTAAAAGCTTAACAGTAATTAAGAATGAGTGTTTTAAAGAAGATACTAATTGCAGACAACTTCGAAAACTTATATAACTTAGCACTTCATAAACTCACATATGATATGCTACAAAATTGTGGTTTCGTTATAAACAATTGAGATATGATCCGATTGAGGGTCTTTCCACTTTTCAGCGGTTGCCCTTTTACCAGCCGGCTGCTGGCCCTTCACATCCACATGTGTCAATCACAGAGGTAGTTGATCAACAGCCAGTGTAGGGGTGACATGTGGTTAGCATGTCAAGTTCCCCAGCCGTTATAGCTGGTTCCTCAACCTGGAGCCGCTACTTATTGTAGCTACCCAATTGCCTCACGATGCTGGGTGGGCACCGGTCCCATACTGGCCGAAATACTATGAGAAAATGTCTTCCCCCATGGAGACTCGTACCGGCGCAAGTCCCGTAGCTCTGCGCCAAGGCTTCCTACCTTAACCGCTCGGCTACGGCGCGGGACTATTTTTTTGAGATATGAGATTACGTAATTATCAAGAATATAACCTTCTTCTTCTTCTTCTTCTTCTTCTTCTTCCGAATGCAGTATTGGGTGATGATGCCCGTTCTGCGACTACAAAACCTGATCTTTCCATCGGTTGAAGGGTCTTCCGAGGTCTCTTTTGCCGTTAGGGTTGAGGTGGTAAATCATCTTTGGTAAACGGGAATTTGACATTCTCTGGACGTGTTGGAACCATTTAATCTGATAATTTTAAGAACATAACCATTACAATAAAATCTCTATCGTCTAAATGCCATTAAGGACATTATTGGGAGTAAAATTAGATAAAGAGGATAAACAAGAAAGTGATATTAAGAACAGAATAAATAAAGGTAGAGCAATAACATCAATGATGAATGGAGTCTTATGGAACAGACATATAACCAGGAAAAATAAGTTACAAATATATAATTTAATATTGAGAAGTACTGTCACATATGGAGCTGAAGTTTGGAAATTCAACAATAACTTAGAACAAGAACTTATGTCGATGGAAATGGATTTCTTGAGGAGAGCAGCAAGATGTTCAAAATTAGGCAAAATAAGAAATACTGTCATAAGAGAAAAAATGATTATTGGTTATTCAATAGTAGATTATATACGGTATAAGCAATTAAATTGGTATGGGCACGTACGACGAACGCAAGAAGGAAGATTACCCAGGAAAACATTGGAATGGTGTCCACCTGGAAGAAGGAGGAGAGGAAGACCTCGAAACTCGTGGATGCAAGAAATAAGAACTGGAATGAGAGCAAGAGGACTGGAGGACATGGATTGGATGGAAAGAGACGAGTGGAGAAGAAAAATAAAAGTTTAGGCACAGAAGGACGTGTAAACATTAAAATTCTGTATATAAATAAATTGAGAGAAACGTGAAAACAAGATTTAATAATAACTTACTTGTAGATTTGATTCAAACAACTTTACAGGTTTTTAATTCATTCCTACTTTTAAATTATCTGCCATAAAAAAACATTTAACTGAAAAATATATAAAACTGTTATGTATCCCGTTTATATTACATGAATGCGAAACATGTACTCTTACTTTAAGGGAGAAGAAAATATTACAAGTATATGAGAAACAAATTTCTTAGGAGAAATTTTTGGACCAAAGAGAAATGAACAGACAAGCGAATGGAGTAAAGTGCATAACAGTGAGCTACATGATATTTATGGAAAACAAGATATAATAAGAACAGTTAAATCTCGTAGACTCCGATAGGCAGGATATGTGGCAGGAGTGGGGGAACTCCTTGTAGGAAAGCCAGAGGGAAAACACCCAGTAGGTAGGCCAAGAATGAGGAGGGAGAATAACATTAACCATAATTTTAGGGAAGTAGATTATACAGGGAATGTTTGGAAAAACATTACCTCAGGTTAGGGATGTATGAAGAGCGTATGTCCACGCGGAGATGAACCTACGTGTTCGATAATGCCAGTGACTCAGTTAGTTATATTTTTCACCCAAATTGTATGAAATGTTTTCATTTGGTATTTCAGTAAGCATCGTTATATTTTAAATATAATTCTGTTAGTGTAAAACTGTTTTCAACTGAGACGAAAACTTATTTTTCTGTTTTTTTTTTCACAATTTTTGATAGACTGTATCTAATTTCAAGCTCTTGACTACTTAGTTTCTTTACCATTTTATATAAGCTTATGTGGATTATTTTCATACCTATGAATGTTAGACAAGGTATTCAAATGAAGTAAATGATGACCTCCAATTTTGTGTGTCCATACTTTAAACTTATAATTTATAGCAGCGTGATGCTGCGTTAGCCCTGGAGTCTAAGATGCTTCGATATGCATTCTGATTATTGAACTATCAAATAAATTTATTCTAATTTCTAGAGACATTAAATATAGTTCAGTTTATTCAAATATTCAACAGCCACTATTTTAAAGACGGCTTTATTGTTCCCTTGGAATAACATAATATTTCCAGGTAATTCCAAATAGCGGCCTACCTTGTTATACAAAAGTGACATTTCTTTTTGAAGTCGACTACTGGATATTTTAAATAATATATTCTTAAAGAATTTATCAGTCCCGGTCGACTAGGGGTTGCAATGCACGCCTCTAGTTCCGAGATTTTCGGGTTCAAACCCGACCGAGGTCAATTGATACGCAAAAATCGTGAGTGTGGTTTCATTCGGAAGGAAAGTAGAACGGTAAATCCCGTGGTCTAGATTTGCGGCACATAAAAGAGCCTGAAACCTGAGTTTAAAAGCCTCTAAGCAATATCTGCACTACTAAATAGGGGCCTACATCTAAAGATCCTATACTCGATATTATCTTAAATTATAAAAAAAAAAGTAAAGTGATCCCACAACAGGCCCGGAGGCCCTTGGGGTAGTATGAGGTTAAGGCTCCCACTTTTTCTAGACAATCGACACTTTATGTCAGCCGGGTTGTCAGCCCTGCGTGACGGCCGCCTTTACCCCCAGAACAAGCGTCTGGTACTCATTTCCGTTAGAGGCTGAGTCGACCCCAGGGCCATAGTGCCGCCAGAAGGTTTGGGTCAGTTTAAAAATCCTGACCCCAACGGGACTTGAACCCTCGACCCTCCGGCTTGTAGCTCAGTGCCTTAACCACTACGCTACGGCGTGCCCCCATCTTAAATTATAAGCGTCTGTAAATAAACATGGAGAAAAAATTAGAAAAATCTATAAATCGATTAAAAAACTGAAGAATACAACAGTAGTAAAGCTGACGATGATATAGAAGAATATATCGAAACATGTTCGAGAACAAATCAACATTAAAGTGAGGTAAGATATCTCTAGACTCAAAAAAACTTGATTCACAACTGTAGAGTTTTTTTCTTCGTCGTTTTCAAGCATTCCCCATTACATCAGTAATATTACATACTTAAGATGTCATATTAAGTTAATATAACAATTTACACTGTTATTATAACTTACCTAAACCCTCTGGCGGTATCATGGCCCTGGGATCGACTCAGCCTCTAACGGAAATGAGTACCAGACACTTGTTCTGAGGGTAGGGCTGACAACCCGGCTGACATCAAGTGCCGATTGTCTAAAAAATGTGGGAGCCTTAACCTCCCACTACCCCAAGGGCCTCTCGAGGCCTGTCATGGGATCACTTTACTTTACTTATTATAATAATGTTAGAATATTATGTGGAACTTTACGTTCAGTAATACATTAAAGTTGTGTGTATAGATTTATTAAGTAAGCTTATGAAAACTTCTCGAATGTATGGTTCTTAATTGCTGATGAATTAATTGTATAGTAAGTACAACCCTAACATGCCTTTGTGGCGAAATAGGGTTTCAAAATATTTGGAGATTCAATAATAATAATAATAATAATAATAATAATAATAATAATAATAATAATAATAATTGCTGATTTCTGACTTGCCAATTGTCTCCTTTATGCCTTATTTATTTTATTAATTTAAATTTTTGTTATCTTGTGTCTTGGCATTCATATATTAAATAATTGACAGTTTGTTCCTCTGTGTTGCATGTACAACAGTAGAATTAATGATAAAAAAACATTTCCGACTACTGGTTTTTAAATCTTGTACTACTACGAACAAATAGTGTAATTTTCTTGAAAGAGATAGTTTTTCTTATCCTCATTGTTTCAAGGATTGTTAATTATTTCATCAACTCACTTAATTTGCTAAGCGATCTGCCTGTGCTTTGGGTAACAAAATTCTGAGACTGTGTATCCACCCTTACAATAAAAGAGGCTGAGTGAGATATGTAGCAGTCGGGATAGATCAAATCCGACTCTTCTGTTTTGTAGACTGAACTCCTTCTCTCTTCTTACAAATATTGAATTCTAATGAAGTACTGCGGAAATAAATAAGACAGTTTTCCACAACTTCCTGGATGTAATTAAGACATAATGGAGATTCAAATAACGACATGGCAGCGGTGCAGTGTGCAGTTTTTTTACGCTTTCCACGTGTCTGCGGCCGTTCACCGACTTGTTTGAAAAGATGGGCTTTCCCCCCTGAATAAATCTTGAGCCTCTAAGAAGAATGACACTTCCTCGTCATGGTCCTGCACTGAATGCGATGCACAACAGAAAACATCGCTCTTATCCGATTAGAATATCTAATGAGGGAAATGTGGAGTAGCATTGTGTATAAAGATATATGCTCAGAAAACAGAGTCCTACATATCGCCAGTGGTGTACAAAACACTGCAACCAATTCGTTAATGAACATATGAAGAAATTTCATTCAAATTTATTTTACTATTTTTTACGTGCTGCAATTCACAACTTTGGCATCTGAAACCAGATATCCAAAGTTGATTTTTTCCTTATATCAATTATTAGTTTTAGTCTTAATCTTAACTATCATTAACTGGTTGTATATATTGCAATATAATAGATATCTTATTGATCAAATCTTCATTTAGTATTTAATATTAGAGTTAATTGTGGTTGTTATATTCTGATGTAGTCCACCGCTGTGGTCTCGGGGTAGCGTGCTGCCTTGTCACGCAGCGGGCCCGGGTTCGATCCCCGGTCGGGCAGTTTTTCTGGGTGAGGTTTTTTTCGGGGTTTTTCCTCACCTGTAAGACAAATGTCAGGAAAGCTTTAAGCCCCAAATGGTCCCCGAAATCATATGTCCATCATCCTCATCCTTATCATTATCATCATCATTATCATCCTTCACCGGTGTGGAAAGCAACGGGAAACTACCATACCTACAATTCCCTAGTACACTGCAAAGCATAGCATGAAAATGCTATGATTGCAGTGAAAGGCCTGCCTTCGGGCAGAATTACTATGGATGAATGGATGGATATCCTGGTGAGTGGAATATAAGGCCACATGGCCTTAACTCCACCAGGCTAATAACTAATTAAAATAAAAAATAAATAAATAAAATTATATTTTGAAATGCTTCAATTTCTTCAGTCAGACCAGCCTCGTGATTTTGAGGATAGAGCTTCTAACTGTAGTACATGAGATCCTGCGATTAATTTCTGATCATACTAGGCTTAGAGGATTTTTTCCTTAACATGAATTTTTCCTGTGGTCTCTCATGGTCTGGAATTTAGATTAACTTTAGGCTTATGGACTCTTGTAGTGATGTTAAATATAAATTTCCTTGTCCTTCTTTCGTTCACTATTCGTGCAACATTCTTCTTGTAACTAGTTTCCCATAAAGATCATATTACTCACTCTTATGTAGGCCTAGACTTCTCCATTCACCTGTTATTAGTCTCTGCTGTTCTAAAAATGTAAAGTGAAGTATTCCCACTACAGGTCTCAGGAGGTCCTTGGGGTAGTGGGAGGTTAAGGCTCCCACTTTTTCTGGACAATCGGCACTTGATGTCAGCCGGGTTGTCAGCCCTGCGTGACGGCCGCATTTACCCCAGAACAAGCGTCTGGTACTCATTTCCGTTAGAGGCTGAGTCGACCCCAGGACCATAGTGCTGCCAGAAGGTTTTGGTCAGTTTAAAAATCCTGACCCCACCGGGACTTGAACCCTCGACCTTCCGGCTTGTAGCGCAGTGCCTTAACCACTACGCTACGGCGTGCCGTTCCAAAAATGTTCCTAAGAAAATTATTCTCAAATTCTCGTAATATTTTCTCCTCCGTTAAAGTAAGAGTCCATGTTTTTAGACGCTTTAATTCTAATTGCTATATTTTAATGCATTTTTCTTTTTTATAGACACTTTTAATAGATAAGATTGTATAGCGCGTATTTATTGATTTACTTAGGCTATGTCCTTTGTTTATTTTTTTCGGATAATTTGAAATAAATCCTAAATATGATTAAATGGGTCTTGATAATGAAATTTACCTTGATAATTGAGAAAAACAAGTAAACAATACAGATTTGTCGGTAAAGGTGTTCGAACTCGTGATCCTCCACCCGAGTCTTAAATTTTTGAGCCAACTCGTTCGTTACTCTGTTATATCGCGTGTATGTTATGTAAGTTTATACAGAATTATGTGAATTTTTATTATTACGTTTTCCATGTATCTTTTTATAGGTAAATTAATAAATAACCTAAACACTTGGAATTGTTTTCTTAATGTTTTGTTGTTAGGGCCTAAGTCATAGAGTTTATATTATCCTTAAAGTTCAATTCAAGAGCAGATTCACAATTAACAGAGAGTGGCTTCTAGAGAATTAAAGTTTGAAAGAGGCTTATATTGTACATAACTTAACAGTTACTCAAGTATTTTTGATCTGAGATCCTGGATTCCTTACCTATCTATAATGGCGTAGTCCATTGTTGAGCCACAACCTCTCCTTTATTAGGAGTTACTAGATCAAGTTAAATTTTAGTTATCTTATTTACCCATAGATGTCATGAATGAAATGCGGTCAACACACCGACTGAATGAGACATTTAACAGGTAACTAAGGTATTACTAGGACTTTGAGATCGGTAAATTTTGCTTAGAGGCCTTTTTATTGAGGCTTAAGGACCTTTCGCGAGCCTCAAAATCTTCAGACTCGGGATCCATGGCTTAAAGTCCCTCCTGGAGAACTTTTCCTTCAATTTTTTCAGTCCAAAAAAAATCCATCAAACCCAGCCGGGTTTGAACTCGCGACTCTCGGGACCAGAGGCAGATTCTCAGATTGCTTATTGTAGTTCATGAAGGAGATAGACAGCATAGATACGTTACGGTAACATTAGTCTAAATAGGCTAATTTGGAGAATTCTGAATTATTAATGAACTTTTGGCGACAGATGAGACACGGTTCTATTCAAATTAACAGAAACCTAAAAATAGAGTCCTTGCTTTTTGCAGGTGATTTGGTATTAATATCTCCAACAGAAACAGATTTACAGTATTCTATATACAATTTTAATATAATTGCAAAAAGGTACAGTATGGAAATCAATACAAAGAAACTAAAGTGATGCCCTTTTGTGGCAAATACCCTATACCAAGCAAAATTGTTTTCGATGATGAAATTTTAGAACGAGTAAATGAATTTAATTATTTGGATTACAATTTAACATTTCAAGATGAAGCTGATATATCAAAGAAAATCACAAATTTCACAAAAACAACGAGGATAATTAACAGTATAATTAAACCATCTTTATTACAGAAGAACACAAGATTATGGCTTTATAAGGTTCTCGCAAGACCAGTATGGAGGTATGGTAGTGAAGCATGGACAATACGAAGAAGAGATGAAAGTCGAATAACAGCAAATGAGATGCCGTACAGCAGACTATACAAAGTGGGACCATAAAAAAATGAGGATATTATGGAAGAGTTGGATGTAGAACCCATTCTCCTCCCTATACGTAACTACCAGAACAACTGAAAAGAACATCTTCAACGAATGCCGTCTCATAGAATTCCAAAAGCCATGCTTCGTTACTGCCCCCAAGGCAAAAGATCGCTGGGACGTCCAAAAAAAGCGCTGGAAAATTCCTCTTTGAGTTCGTAACAGTCCACACGGCCTAATACTTGCATGGATGATGATGATCTCTTGATCCATATAAAAAAGTCATATTATGATGGTATAATTAAACTATTGGGTGTTGTTTTGTACACCCCCTACGTGGCTTGACAAATGAGAATTACTATCAGGTTGTGTGATCCACCTGCGGTCACATTTTCTTGCTGTGATGTCTCTTTGCACGACTTCATGAATAAAGATACATTCAGGTCATTGTCACGTCCATTGGAACGGCCAGTTAGTTTCATTGCGCATAGACAGTAATTATATTCTATTTCTAATTTATAAATTAAAACTACAGTCACTAATCCTTCACACTATTGTAATGGTAACAGTTGTCCTAGTGGATAATCGTTAATTATGACCTCCCAGTTGTTCTAACAGTGTACGGAATTTTCCTACTACAAGTTGTTCATTGATGTGTTTATCACTTCATAGGCTACTTTAACCCTTAATTTCGTAATGTATCCTTTTGGATACAGCACTTGGTTCAGTTAATTTAATATTTCAAGTAAATCAGAAGAAAAGGAACAAAAAGAAACCACTTAAATGTGCGTCTAATTATACAATATACCGAATAATATCAGATATACAAGATTCCGTTTTCACTGCGGTCCGCCACATTCAAATAACTAACAGAAGAAATATATGTTTTGCCAATTTAAGGGTTAAGTTACTATTATATGAACGTAAAAAATAAGTGCATAAGAAATTATCGAATTAATAAAATAAATGCATCTAAAAAGCAATATATTGTTTCTGAAGTATTAATTGAGGATCAATGGAGATGACTAAATCACAGAGAGCTACGTGATCTTTATGGGAAACCAGATTTAATAAGACTATTTAACTCATGCCCAAATGGGAGACAATGACCAATCACGTTACAATGATTTTTTATTTACAACCAATCACACTCGTGTTTCGCCTAGAATTTACCAACTAAAGTTTATCATAATAAAGAAATCACCTCCTTTTTAACATTCTGAATAGGTCATAGCATTATTTTGCAGTGACTGACTCACTAAGAAATACGACTACCAGATTGTATATATAGTGCATGAATGTCAACACATACCGCATGCGGGAGTTAGTGTAAAAACATTTGTAGCAATTGATTATACCACCAAAAAAAAAAAGAAACCACTGTTTGCACTTTCTTAAATGTATTTTTTTCCCAGAAAAATATAATTGTCATATTTACATCATAGGACATCAGAAATGAATTAATATACAGTTTGATATGTTTCATTTTTTCTCCACTAGAGTGCATTCTTACAATATTGCGTTCCTTTGGCAATAAATAATATGATCTGGTTGCAGTGACGAACAAAAGAAGCAAATGAAGCGTACCAATCGTTTCTCATTTGTTTTCAAACATCGCCGTTTACATTAAATATATAAATATTTTAAAATAACTATATTTAAATAATGATTTGTGAGTAAACAGCTTAATTTTATTCGTTAAATAGTCCTAACAAATGCCACTCTTGATTTCCGAATTCTCTAGATAAATTTATCAATAATTTGGAAATCACTCGTGGCATTACTTATGAGAATTTGGATATCAAGAGTGCAATTTGTTAGAACTATTTAACGAATGAAATTAAGCTGTTTATTTACAAATCATTATTTAACTATAGTTATTTTAAAATGTATATATATTTAATGTAAACGGCGATATTTGAAAACAAATGAGAAACGATTGGTACGCTTAATTTGCTTCTTTTTTGTTCATCACTGCAACCAGATCATATTTATTGCCAAAGGATCGCAATATTGTAAGAATGCACCCCAATGGAGAAATTTATAACAAACATTATAGGTATTAATTAATTTCTGATGTCCTATGATGTAAATATGTCAATTATATTTTTATGCAACATAATTTCCTGGAATATAATTCGTTTAAGAAAGTGCAAACAGTGGTTTCTTTATATTTGAAGAGAAAAATTTTCGCCTAGACCGGGACTCGAACCCGGGACCCTTGGCTTTCCGGGCCAAGTGCTCTACCAACTGAGCTACCGAGGCGAGTTACGATCTAGACGCAAATTTTTCTCTTATGTACGTTGTAATTCCCTCGCGCCAAATGCTTGAAACCATAGCTTCTATCTTTGCAAATGGCGGCTTCTTAGTTAAGAAGACATTTATTGGGAATTTAACACTACTTTATAGCCAGTAGGGCTTCTATTGACGATTTTATTATTAATTTAACACTTCTCATAGAAGGATAAATTATATTTGAAGAGAAAAATTTTCGCCTAGACCGGGACTCGAACCCGGGACCCTTGGCTTTCCGGGCCAAGTGCTCTACCAACTGAGCTACCGAGGCGAGTTACGATCTAGACGCAAATTTTTCTCTTATGTACGTTGTAATTCCCTCGCGCCAAATGCTTGAAACCATAGCTTCTATCTTTGCAAATGGCGGCTTCTTAGTTAAGAAGACATTTATTGGGAATTTAACACTACTTTATAGCCAGTAGGGCTTCTATTGACGATTTTATTATTAATTTAACACTTCTCATAGAAGGATAAATTATATTTGAAGAGAAAAATTTTCGCCTAGACCGGGACTCGAACCCGGGACCCTTGGCTTTCCGGGCCAAGTGCTCTACCAACTGAGCTACCGAGGCGAGTTACGATCTAGACGCAAATTTTTCTCTTATGTACGTTGTAATTCCCTCGCGCCAAATGCTTGAAACCATAGCTTCTATCTTTGCAAATGGCGGCTTCTTAGTTAAGAAGACATTTATTGGAATTTAACACTACTTTATAGCCAGTAGGGCTTCTATTGACGATTTTATTATTAATTTAACACTTCTCATAGAAGGATAAATTATATTTGAAGAGAAAAATTTTCGCCTAGACCGGGACTCGAACCCGGGACCCTTGGCTTTCCGGGCCAAGTGCTCTACCAACTGAGCTACCGAGGCGAGTTACGATCTAGACGCAAATTTTTCTCTTATGTACGTTGTAATTCCCTCGCGCCAAATGCTTGAAACCATAGCTTCTATCTTTGCAAATGGCGGCTTCTTAGTTAAGAAGACATTTATTGGGAATTTAACACTACTTTATAGCCAGTAGGGCTTCTATTGACGATTTTATTATTAATTTAACACTTCTCATAGAAGGATAAATTATATTTGAAGAGAAAAATTTTCGCCTAGACCGGGACTCGAACCCGGGACCCTTGGCTTTCCGGGCCAAGTGCTCTACCAACTGAGCTACCGAGGCGAGTTACGATCTAGACGCAAATTTTTCTCTTATGTACGTTGTAATTCCCTCGCGCCAAATGCTTGAAACCATAGCTTCTATCTTTGCAAATGGCGGCTTCTTAGTTAAGAAGACATTTATTGGGAATTTAACACTACTTTATAGCCAGTAGGGCTTCTATTGACGATTTTATTATTAATTTAACACTTCTCATAGAAGGATAAATTATATTTGAAGAGAAAAATTTTCGCCTAGACCGGGACTCGAACCCGGGACCCTTGGCTTTCCGGGCCAAGTGCTCTACCAACTGAGCTACCGAGGCGAGTTACGATCTAGACGCAAATTTTTCTCTTATGTACGTTGTAATTCCCTCGCGCCAAATGCTTGAAACCATAGCTTCTATCTTTGCAAATGGCGGCTTCTTAGTTAAGAAGACATTTATTGGGAATTTAACACTACTTTATAGCCAGTAGGGCTTCTATTGACGATTTTATTATTAATTTAACACTTCTCATAGAAGGATAAATTATATTTGAAGAGAAAAATTTTCGCCTAGACCGGGACTCGAACCCGGGACCCTTGGCTTTCCGGGCCAAGTGCTCTACCAACTGAGCTACCGAGGCGAGTTACGATCTAGACGCAAATTTTTCTCTTATGTACGTTGTAATTCCCTCGCGCCAAATGCTTGAAACCATAGCTTCTATCTTTGCAAATGGCGGCTTCTTAGTTAAGAAGACATTTATTGGGAATTTAACACTACTTTATAGCCAGTAGGGCTTCTATTGACGATTTTATTATTAATTTAACACTTCTCATAGAAGGATAAATTATATTTGAAGAGAAAATTTTCGCCTAGACCGGGACTCGAACCCGGGACCCTTGGCTTTCCGGGCCAAGTGCTCTACCAACTGAGCTACCGAGGCGAGTTACGATCTAGACGCAAATTTTCTCTTATGTACGTTGTAATTCCCTCGCGCCAAATGCTTGAAAACCATAGCTTCTATCTTTGCAAATGGCGGCTTCTTAGTTAAGAAGACATTTATTGGGAATTTAACACTACTTTATAGCCAGTAGGGCTTCTATTGACGATTTTATTATTAATTTAACACTTCTCATAGAAGGATAAATTATATTTGAAGAGAAAAATTTTCGCCTAGACCGGGACTCGAACCCGGGACCCTTGGCTTTCCGGGCCAAGTGCTCTACCAACTGAGCTACCGAGGCGAGTTACGATCTAGACGCAAATTTGGTTTCTTTTCTTATGGTATAATCAATTGCTACAAATATTTTTATATTATCTCCCGCATGCGCCATTTGCTGACATTCATGCACTATATAGGCGTATACAATCTAGTAGCCGTATTTCTTGTAGAGTTAGTCACTGCAAAATAATGCTATGACCTAATCAGAATGTTAAAAAGGAGGAGCTTTCTTTAATATCATAGAATTGTTTGATAAATTCGAGGTGAAACACGACTGTGATTAGTTGTAATTAAAAAATCATTGAAATGTGATTGGTCATTGAATCTCATTTGGGGCATGAGTTAAATAGTCGAATTAATTAAATAAATGCATTTAGAAAGCAATGTATTGTTTCTGAAGTATTAGTCAAGGATCAATGGAGATGATTAAATCGCAGTGAACTACATGATCTTAATGGGAAACCAGATTTAATAAGAACAGAAACTGCGATGAGCAGGACATGTGACACAAAAAAGAATGAAAAGGGGTAATGCAAGCTTCTTGTAGGAAAACAAGACAGAAAGCGCCCAGTTGGATGTTCTGAATAAGATGGGAGAATAATAATAACCATGATTTGAGACGTGAATTATACAGGAATTGATTGTAAAACATTAGTCAAGGTTAGGAAGCTTCTTGTTGGAAAACAGAGGGAAAACGCCCAGTTGGTATACCAAGAATGAGGTGGGAGAATAACATTAACTATGATTTGAGGAAAGTAGATTATACAGGGGATGATTGGAAAACATTAGCTCGAGATAGGGATGTATGGAGAACTTATGTCCGCGTGACTATGAACCTACGGGTTCGATAGTGCCAGTGTGTTAGTTAGTTAGTTAGTTAGCTAGTTAGCTAGTTAGCTAGTTAGTTAGTTAGTTAGTTAGTTAGTATGGAAAACATGTTCGCGCGGCCATGAACCGTCTGGTTCGATAGTGTCAATGAATTAGTAATAGTAGTTGATAATGGTTGTAATGGCAGTGGTGATAGAATTTATTGACATCTTGTCTTAGGAAATTAATGATGCAATAATTAAACGATTTTTCATATTTTATCATTTAATAATATAGATGTAATATTGAAAGTCGATTATTGTTGCGTTTGCTTATTTCCGCTTTTTAGTTAAAAAACCTTTATTACAGTAGTGAAAAAAAAACTTTTTGTTATCAGAGGTCGGGAGACAAAATACTTAAGTTAAAAAAGCGTGATGATTTAATTGCTATGACCATCTTTATTTTTTGCACAAATATTGTACACTTCATGCACTGTAAACTAGCGGGTGAGGGCCTTACTTTGTTGTCGTCTTATAGCCTAATGGCTACCTCTTCCTCTATATTTCAACCCCTAGTATAGTACCTGAAAGAAAACGCTGTATCTGTTGTTTGTATCAGTGTTGAGATAGTTCCTGTAGTGGGCTCTATGGATAATTTGCAGTCAATTATAAGTTTAATATATTAGAAACACTTTCAAGTTCAAATTTACATTTGAAATGCATCTTCAGTAAAAACTGGTGAGTCGATATTTTTAAGTCAGTTAATAATACCAATTCATAACTTATTTCCCCCCAAGTACAACATTGACGTCACGGAGCCGCTAGTTTAGAGTGCACGAGCTATATATATATATTTTTATTTTGTTAGCGAATCTATTTTCAAGCAAAGTTAAACGGACACAACAATTAGGCTACTTTCTACAAGTTTATAATTATCTCAGTTGTTTTTTATTATTAAAATGTAGCAAATAATATTGTTGTATTTGTTCATACATTTTCTTTCCTGTCGGAGGATGTTGAGTACACAAATCATTTCATTATCTCTGTCCTAACGTTTAACCAAAAAGTTATTTGGTCTGTTGCGATGTAAGCAAATCTTTGAGGTGTTGTAAATTTAAGAACCTTTAGTTCACCGACCTCGATTGTGAACAACATTTATTTGTGGCTATTTAACTCATGCCCCAAATGGGAATCAGTGACCAATCACATTTCAATTAATTTTGATTTACAACCAATCACAGTCGTTTTTCACCTCGATCTTATCATAAGTAATGCCACGAGTGATTTCCAATTTATCTAGAGAATTTGGAAATCAAGAGTGGCATTTGTTAGGACTATTTAACGAATAAAATTAAGCTGTTTACTCACAAATCATTATTTAACTATAGTTATTTTAATATATTTATATATTTAATGTAAACGGCGATGTTTGAAATCAAATGAGAAACGATACGTACGCTTCATCTGCTTCTTTTTGTTTATCACTGCAACCAGATCATACTATTTATTTTCAAAGGAACCCAATTATTGTAAGAATGCTCTCTAGTGGAGAAAAAATGAAACACATCAAACTGTATATTAATTCATTTCTGATGACGTATGATGTAAATATGACATTTATATTTTTCTGGATTATTACCTGGGAAAAAATACATTTAAGAAAGTGCAAACAATGATTTCTTTTTTTGGTGGTATAATAAATTACTACAAATGTTTTATATTAACTCCCGCATGCGGCATGTGTTGACATCTATGCACTATATATACAATCTGGTAGCCGTATTTCTTACAGGCTCAGTCACTGCAAAATAATGGTCAGACCTGTTCAGAATATTAAAAAGGAGGAGCTTTCTTTAATATGGTAATTATAACACTGATAAATATTTCGTGAAACACGACTCTGATTGGTTGTAAAACAGAAATCATTGAAACGTGATTGGTCATTGACTCCCATTTGGGGCATGAGTTAAATAGTCAATTTAATTTTATCATTAAAAATCAAGCTCCTCCTTTTTAACATTCTGAATATGTTAGAGCATTATTTTTCTCTAACAAATAAGTTTAATATAACAATTTATATATTAAGATATAAGAATCCTAGAACGCAAGTAGCTGCCAGATTGTATACATACTGCACGAATGTAAAGAGGCACTGCTTGCGGGATATAATATAAAACATTTGTAGCAATTGATTATACCACAAAAAAAATCACTGTTGCACTTTCTTAAACGTATTATTTCCCAGGTATTTACTTTCCAGAAAAATATAATCGACATACATCATAGGGCATCAGAAATTAATTAATAGCCTATAATGTTGATTATAAACAGTTTGATGTGTTTCATTTTTTCTCCACAAGGGTGCATTCTTAGAATATTGCGATCATTTGGCAATAAATAATATGATCTGGTTGCAGTGATGAACAAATGAAACATAATAAACGTTTCTCATTTTGTTTTCAAACATCGCCGTTTACATTAAATACATAAGTATTTTAAAATAATTATATTTAAATAATGAATTTGAGTAAACATCTTAATTTTATTCGTTAAATAGTCCTAACAAATGCCACTCTTTATATCCAAATTCTCTAGAGAAATTGGAAATCACTCGAGGCATTACTTATGAGTAAATGTTATTATTCTTCATCATCATCATAAACAACAAGGATTAAGCCCAATGGCCTGTTCCGATCTCATTATAGGTCGAATTGGTCCTTCCATCTCTTCAATGGTCTTCCCAACATTCTTCTTCCTTTTGGTTTATAATTATACATCCTTCATGGTATGCGTTGTTCATTCATTCTTAATACGTGCTGAAGGTAAGCATTATTCTTCATATTCTATTCTTAAAAATGATAATTTTCAACATGGACTCTCAATTTGATTGTGATATGAAATTGGTAAAATATTAAATATGCATTATGAAGTAACCTATGTTTGTTTGGGTAACATGTGTTGAGCACGGGGAGGTATCTTCATAGAGATCAGGCTGCGTGGCGGTCACGACATACGATCGGACACTAGGATAATGTTCTAATGGCCACCACCATGTCAGATATCATGTACAATATTTGTTACTGCTTTAGTCAGTATATTGCAAACACTTCCAGGCATTTTTTAAGTATGAACAGTGGCGTTCTATGTTACTCCTACTTAAATATGCCCTCAAGAGTGGAAGTACATGCCATAGTAATTCAAATTGAATTTTCATAGTATATACTGCTCCATGAAGTAAATAAATAACGCTCTCATGGTATAAAGGAGGAGAGCCATCTATTAACAAAAAATTAAAGTTACGAATTTATAAATCTGTGCCAGCCGCTCTATCTAACTAACTCAATGGCACTATCAAACCCGTAGGTTCATGGCCGCACGGACACAAGCTCTCCATACATCCCTATCCTGAGCTAATGCTTTCCAATCATTCCCTGTATAATCTACTTCCCTCAAATCATAGTTAATGTTGTTCTCCCACCTCATTCTTGGTCTACCAACTAGGCGTTTTCCTTCTGGCTTTCCTACAAGAAGTTTCCAGGCACGTCTTTCACTCCCCATACGTGCAACATGTCCTGCCCATCGCAGTCTACGAGACTTAACTGTTCTTATTATATCTGGCTTCCTATAAAGACCATGTAGTTCATTGTTATGTAGTCTTCTCCATTCACCTGTCTGTTCATCTCTCTTTGTCCAAACATTTTCCTAAGAACTTTATTCTCAAATACTCGTAATCTCCTTTCCTCCCTAAAAGTAAGAGTCCATGTTTCGCACCCATATAATATAACTGGTAGAATAATCGTTTTATATATTTTCAGCTTAACGTTTTTTGAAAGGAGTTGGGACATCAAAAGTCTCTGCAATGCATAATAGCATGCATTTCCAGAATTGAGCCTATGTTTAATTTCTTTGTGCATCTCATTCCTATTTGTGATTATTGTTCCTAGGTATTTGAATTCAGCCACTTCCTCAAAATTTCCCTCATTTGTCATTAGCTGACCATTTCCATTATATACTGAATTTCTATATGTGACCATATATTTAGTTTTACTGATATTTACTTCCAGTCCTAATTTCTTAGTGTTACTCAATAGTGTGTGCGTGTTGGCCTTTAGTATCTCCTCGCTATCGGCCAGTAGTACTACATCAACAGCATAAACTAACAGCTTATTAATACCATTCAGTTGTAAGCCTTCCTCATTCTCTAAAGATTTAATGGCATGCTCTTGTACAAAATTAAATAGTAGAGGAGATAGTGCATCTCCTTGCTTCAACCCATTC